>QVRM01005977.1:0-51457 GCA_003439945.1 Dermanyssus gallinae | reverse complement strand
GAAGAAACGCCGGTCTCCTTCCCCCGGAGCCAGGCCCAGATTCAGACGGTCCACCGGCATCAGACCTGTGCACACTGCCGACCCACCGTCTGCCCACTGTTTATTCGTGTTATGTAATGCCACTGGCATTTCTACAGCTGCTGGTGTTGAGTGCGATATATTGTATAACAAAACAACAAACAACAACAACAGCCTTCATTGCTTGCTGCATATACTACTAGCATAACGGCAACAACAACAACAGCAACAATAATGCTATGGCTATTACGACTACTAGAATTGCACCTGTTGCTGCTGCTGCTGCTGCTGCTTGCCGGAGCTGTTAGAATCAGCCACACGTAGTAAAATCTATCCTGTAAAAACTAGACGTTTTTTTTTGACATTGGTCTGATGGATGCCTCTTGCTTCAAGCCTCAAAGTCGAAATGAACACACAAATCGATTGATGCTCTCTCTCTCTCGGAAGAGTGGGTAGAAAGCGCATAGTGAATGAATGGTTGGGAGTCATAGCCTACCAGTTTGCGGGACCGTTTGGCGCGAGGATCTCGCTGTTGTTATGTTAATCGGGACTGTGGTTGGTGATGATGAGAATGCGTCGCCTTCACACAGAGCACAGGCGCGTCGTCACTTAACTAATCAACTGTCCGTAGTTGCGTAAGCGTTAAGCCGTTGCTGCTACGTCGCGGCAACATCATTCGCCCGCACACCGATCAAAACCAGCAAGAAAAAAAAACAGCAAGCAAAAAAAACGGCGCTTACGGAATGCTACATTGACGCGATTTTCGACGATAAATTAGCGTTCGCGTATATAACGCTCTTTTTCTTCGTATAGCCTTCGTTTTTTATAGCGCTACAATATGTAGTGCATGGAACAGTTTGCATATAGATATATATATGAAAAAAACAAAAATTATATATATATATATATATATATATGAACATATTGTAATATCAGTGTGTATCTAGCGTATATCGAATCACATGATGCATTATAAAAAGGTAACCACACAGTCTTTCGAAAACCGTTTTAGTAGCCATTATGAGCCGGAGCTGTCGCCTTTGATCGAAATGTGGGTAGTGTGGTTTTCCAGCCGTCGTTTAAGCAGTTGGGGTCTGGCTCTGCCCTAAACACCGACGTCGTTGTCATTATTGTTATTATTATTATTATTATTATTATTATATTATTATTTTTTTTATTTTTTCCTGTCTGTAATTTCTGTATAATTTTTTAACATAATTATTGTCGTCGTTATATTCATTCTTGTTGCTGTTGTTGTTCTTCTTCTTCTTTTTCTTGCCACCGTCACTAATTGTGATGGCCAGCAATATCTTTCTGCTGTTGCTACTGCTGCCACTGCTGCAGCTGCTGTTTCATTCTGTTGGGTAATCAGGTGGCCGTAGGCAATTTGTTTGGTTCGTTGACTGATTGCCGGTGAGCTTTGAGTAGTAGTAGTAGTAGTGACTCATTTATTTATTAGTGACTACTATTTATTGGCTCTGGCATGAATACACACACGAACGGACGCTTGGGGTGCAGCAGCCTCGTCAAATAAAGAAAAGTAGGGGGGGGAGCGGGGGGTGGGGGTTGAGGAGGTGACACTGCCGCTGCCGATAGGATCGCCTTACGCGATTCGGACCCCCGGGCTCGCCGGCCTCTCAGCAACGATGACGCCGCCGCTGCGTCACGCTGCTGTCCCTAAACTGAATGAACTGCTTGTACCACCACCCCCGGATGGACAACGACAACGGCGAATAAATGTCGTGGTTGCAGCTAGCTGCCTCGGCGCTTACCCACTCGCTTACCCACTCCACCATGTTAGGGCAGGCGACAACGACGACATCGCCAGTAGGCGTTACAGCGACGAACGACGGCCATGATGATGGCCGCTTCTTCATCTGCAACACAACTCTCACAATCACTCGCACGGGGCACACCTAATCAAGGCCGCCGCCGTTAGGGTAATAAGCCACAGAAGTGTGCCCTATACACGCTCCTTTCTACTTGTTTATATATATATATATATATATACATATATATTCATGTAGAGAGAGAGAACATTGGTGCGAGGGTCAACCGTAATTGGAATGTCTTGACACATTGCTTGCCGCGTCGGTGTGAAAATTGCAGAAATAATGCATTATTATGACATTTTGTATCAGTAGGCATACGAAACAAGGTCGTTTGCGCATCCAGAAGTCATTTATTTAGTTCGCTGATATATATATAAGAATTATTTTGCCCTATGTTTACGTTAACGGAAAACATTTCGGCGACTATCAAGAGCTCCTGAGATTTGATGAGACCTGGCTGTTGTTTAACATTCTTTCCCCGTTCCTCGAAGGTGTCTGTTTTTAAAGGTTGTAGACATTCTCCTTTGGGGCACCCCCTCTGTTCCTTCAACCATTGATATTTTGCGCAAGACTATTCGCCCTTTAGAAAAGGGCCGGATCATTATTCCCCATTGTGTGTTCGTCTACCGTACATTTTCGATTCGCGCGAAGCGCCAGAGGTTCTTGTGAAGCTCGATTGTAGAAATGCGTGCAACGGTATAAGACGCGATAACCACTTGAAGGTCGCACCTCACTCCCTTATCTAATATACAACGTCAGATTGGTATATCAGCATCCTTCCCACCTGGTTCCGCCTAAGCAATTAATTTCGTCCTCCACCGCACTGCAGCACGGGGATCCTTTAGCACCACCTCTGTTTTGTATATGGCTGTTTTTTGTGCGTGTGTGTGTCTGAGGAGCGCGGGTAAACCTCTGGTACATTGATAATGGCTTATTAGAAGAAAGCGTTTGCACAGTACGCAAGAACATTTGACGGGCCTTTGACTTCGGTGCAACTTTCGGTTTTGAGTTAAATGCGGCCAAAAATGAGAGATATGTCTTTTTAGCTCTACCCATGAGGTCTCCCCGATATACAATCATTCCGAGAGCTCCTGGCCGGCTGCAAGATGACCACCAGGTCGGGGACCTTTCTTACTCAGATTATTTTTCTCATCCTCAAGACTTGCTCATCTTCTTCGAATTTGATCTATCTAATCGAACCGAAAACTTGCAAACGCTCAACAAGTTGACAGTGCCTTCAAAGGTACACTTCTTGATGACAAGACGACCCGCATAGCAGTAGGCCTACGGCAGGGAACAGACCTAGTTAGCCCTTATCGGTGTCAGTGTAGTCACTCCGTCAACAAACTGGTACATCACTACCTATCGTGTATCATCAGCGCAGGACGACGCCCTAGGCGTGCCGCTATTTATAAGACTTTTGCAGAGCTTTCAGATAGTGCGGTTCTCCGATCATCCTAGAACCGCCAGGCCTCTGCGCCGAGGACGGCAAGCGTCCAGACGGGATAACACTTACATCCTTCGATGTAACCGTTACAGACTCCCTAACCCCTTTTATGGTGGGCTACGGCGCATTCGACGGCGCAAACCAGTAAGCTAAGCAAAATGTTCATCAATCGGGTATCCTCACGATTTTTTTCTCTTACGTTCGAAATCTTGGGTGCTCCTGGCGTTCGAATTAGACAGCTGATCCGCAAAGTCCGCACCTTCATAAGCTTGTCATCCGGTTATGACAGATCATCGTCCTTTTAACCACTTATGGACATTGACAGTACATCCGTTCGGGGCACTCTACCGAAATGGTCTTGGCCCAATCATACCGGAGCGTTCGGCAGAGAATTCCGCATAACCTGAATGACACCGGACGCAAGCTAGCGAAAAACGAATAGCCGGACTATAAAATAACATTTGCCAGGACGTTTCCGCCCCCTCTTTTCATTGGAAAAAACACATTTTCTTGTCGAGTTCTACCAAAACTCAAAATATGTACCTAACGTTCTGATACACCCTTGCTGAAGCAGGCCAAAATGCTAGCAAGTATGCATGCCTTCACTTTCGATATGGCGGCAACTACGCAACGCAGCATTATCACTTGGAACGAAAATGATGGGCATTCCATTTGCTATTACCGGAGAATGATATTTTGTGTGTACATGGTTTGGCCTTAATGGCAACATTTTACTGTTCTGCCACTTGAGAGCCTCAATGTAAGACACAAAAACGTATCGACTTTTTATGCTTTTCCTTGATCCCCCTGTTCGCCTGACAATAGTTTGCGTCTGGTGTCATTTATATTATGCAGAATTTTTTGGTTCTTTTTCAAACGTAGATCTGGCACGACTATGTAGATGAAAAAGGCAGAATAGCTACTTTTATAAATTTCATCGTCACTCCTAAAAAGATGTTTCCGCACCTTCCATCCACTGGGAAAGATTATTTTCTTGCCGAGTTCTATCAAACCTTACACTAAGTATATATTGTTATGACGTAATGTATGTATGACCCTGTATGTATATATATATATATATATATATTGTATGTTGTACTTCGTAGAACATATTCATATTTAAGCTAAATTAACCCTGGCCGGGTCCAGTTTACCAGCGAAAACAACAGAAGAATTGCACTTCCCCACTTTACATCGATAAAAATCTGTGACGAAGGAACTGGGCTGCCCCAGGTCTCCTGTCGTGGTCTTTAGCCTTTTTCCTAATCTCGTTTCTTCGTTCCTTTGTTCTTCGCCTAATGTTGGACAACCACTAAACAAGAGTTGTGTGAGACAACTAGTTTATATTGTCTCATCGTATTTCTCAGAGTCACTAGGGCGCCTTGTTCTGGCCGTTGCGTAATTGCACATTGAGAGCGAAAGTGAGTCACCGTTGCGTCCCAGACAAGGAATCAACCGCGTTCTATACACACACATATATATATATATATATATATATATATATATATATATATATATATATATATATATATATATATAGTAGTAAACGGTAGTTTAGTACTATCGTTTAAATATAATTTTATAAGCTAACAATATCGTTTACACTTGACTGTAGTGAAGATGTTTCGATGCGAATCAGCAGTTGACCATGCCATGTTGTTCGGCATATAATAGATTCAGTTGAGATTATGGTAACCATACCATGTTGTTCGGCATATAATAGGTATGTTTCCCTGTGATGACAATTTCAATTTATTACTGCAGAAAGCAGGTCCCTCGACAACGCGACTCATTACAAAAGGCATGTTACTGTTTTCTCTAAATTCTCTTTAGGCAAAATAGCTTCAGCCGGCTGCAATTCACTCGTGCTACGCAGCCGACGTGAGCTATTTTAAAGTTGATCGGGGCCCGCAGATTTACCAATTCCTTAGGATTTTATTATTTTAGCGGCCCTTTCTTCTATGAATGCTCGATAATCATAGGTATTCTCCCTCGGAGGTAGTATGAGGCCACCACCCGCATAAGCATTAATTAATTATAGGTGGAGTGAGTCGTTTTGGAAGGAATATTCATGGCTCTGTAACACTTTGTTGAAAGCACGTCGCGCACTAAATTATGTTATATACTTGTTTCTTTTCTTGATTATAATTTTTAAAATTCTGTTTTATGTAAGCTTGTCATTGTAGTTCCTCCGGGCTAATTTCCGCGTGACTACGTATAGTGTATTTATTATTACTTTGTATTGTTCATCCAACTATGCTTTGTGCGTAGTTGGTTTGCGTAACGGTTTCTATGCGCATGAAATCCGACTTGTCCACCGGATAACTTTTTTAGTGACATTGATATTGTCCGAAGGCTGAATGAATTGAAGTGCTTGCTGTTTTATCTGGGGTTTTAGTGAATGGCTGAGGGTGTGTATTGAGGATGCACTGGGCTTGTTGGCTCGGTGCAAATTGAACGTGATTTTATAGTGTTCTCAATGCGCCGAGAGCATAAAAAGGGCGTTTATTCGGCCCCTATTACAATACGATTAGTTATATTAATACAATACCTCATGTGTCTTCAATACCATGTATTATAATACAGCGGGTTGTCTTTATTTAGTGGAGTATAAATGCATACCAGGTAATATTCTTCAGGTTCCAGCACAATTTGTCTTGCAATGCATTTGAGGAGATGTGAGCACTCTGTCGTTTTGACGGCGAGAGCCTAACCCACTTTGGGTAGCCTGTTCCTTGAGAGTGAAAACTATTATAATACACCTGATTGATCCCTGAAATTTTCATTATTATAACATCTCCATCGTTACCCAGAATACGTGCTACATATTGTTGTATTTCCCCACTTAACAAATTATGATTTTTTACAAATAATTCCTTCATGCGAGGTCTTTTAAGCACGTCTTGAACCTTTACAACTTTCAAACCCGTCAATTTGTTCATTCAATTATTGTACTGCACACGATTGGTTGAGTTTCATTAGAAGTGCACAGAACAGGACTGCGTACACTGTTATTATTATGTTTACATAACTACATAAGTGACAGCATCGATGTGAAATACATTCCACTGACCTGTGTAAAACGGAAGCGGACATGCAGAACGGGTGTAGATCGAATAGGCGTAGCAAAGATAACACGTTCATGCTGACATCATTGATGAATAGTAAATGGCGTGCGCCGAACCGAACGAAAGAGCATCAGACGCACTTCCTTGTACGCCACCCAAACATATAACGGTGTCCATAGAGAACTACACTAGAATATTCTGGACTATCGCGATATCAGCTTGACCTTGGTCACCCCCATCTTTAAGGACATTTCACTAAGTGTCCAACAAGGTAACCGTACATCTGCAGAAATGAAAGCAGCAGACAGTCATAGAACACATCTTCTGAGCCCAGTAACGTGGTGCATTCGCGCGCCCCTTGCAACCAGGGGGGACACATACGTGCACGGGTTCGATCCCCGCCATTGCACATTTATATTTATACATACATATTTTTTATTTCGCAATAACTTTGCATTTTAAGATAGTACATAATTACAATACAATCGTCATTATATACAATTTGAACACTTCAGCGACCGTCCCACCGGGCGAGAAAGTGCAACGACCGCCGATGCGTCTGGCAGCTTGCTGCGAGGAATTTAGCGCATATCTGCGAGCAGAACCGGCAACGATATTGATCGCCAACTTGGTGAAATCCTTAAGTCGAACACACCAAGTAATGATAGCCATGTATAATGTACCTAGTGTACACGTGCCGGCTAGTGCATGCCGTTCCATCCTAAAGCTCCCTGGCGAGGTACACATCTAACTGCGCTACCTCAGTCGAGGCCTCAGTCACTTTTCCCTGCCACTCTAACAAAAATCGCTGAAGTGGTTTTATAGTAGGTGACTTAAGCCTGACTCTGATTGTTTCCACCGCCGGTCCGCAACCCACTAGCAGGTACACAGAGCGGTTCCTTGCCGTCCGCGGCAAACAAAGAACGCGATTTATATATATTGTGAAGCATCTTTCTAGCTGCGCAAAATTTGCCGCTGAAAGATGGCCCCACACCCTGCCAAGGCTGTAGCTCAACATTGGCACAATCTTAAGCTCAAAAAGACGCAATGCGGCACTCAGAGACAGTCGTCGAAGGTCTCTCACCCCTGTGTGAATAGAGGCAATAGCCGCCCGACACCTGTCGCCGATGTGCTTGGTAAAGGTCGTTCCCGTATAGTGTAGTCTCAGACCAAAATACGAGAAGGAGTTGACAAACTCCAGCGGTTTGCCGCAACAGAGTATTACGTCTGCTGCAGCCAATCGACCCCCACGGCGAAACTTAATGGCTTTCGTCCTCCGTGAATTTATTTGTTACCCTTTTTTCGTCCTCCGTGAATTTATTTGTTACCCTTACGGTGAAGTTATCTCTCTACGCCGCCGACAATACGGCGAATGGCACCGCGGTCCCTGTGGGCCACTACTATGTCATCCGCATACATAACGACGACGGCGTTTCTAAACTTCTTCTGCACATGGCGGAACATTTATATTTATGAAGCCCGTCCTACGAAGCTATGCGAAAGCCATCTCGTGGACGTTAAATGTTGGCTGAAAGTCAGCCCCAAAAAGACATACCCTACGCTGCCAAGTTAATTAAGTGTAATATCCCATGAGGTACATTACACTTAATTAACTTGATAACTATATTTCTAAGATCTTTAAAAAGGGTAGGCATATACTGTCTTCTTAAGATTCTGAAGCCCGTATATCTGTTTGTCATATCATCCCGACAGGGTAACTAGTAGCCCCACGGAAGATGTTCAGCCCAGAAGGTCATACTTTCATATACAGCAAAGTCGTTATTTTATAACTCAGTTAATTGCACTTGATATCGGGACGTCTTTATGCAGAGAAACGAGGTAAATGCTTATAAAATAACACGGTGTTTACCTTTAGCTACGAAAACGCTAGACCTTTTAGAAAGCACAAAAAGTAACTTCTTAAATCCCGAAAAATAAATAAACTTATATTGTTTGTTCAGCGATACGGAAATGTTTTGTAACACTGTTAAATGCATCTCGAGACACGCAGACGGGGTTGTCTTCGGGTCTAGGAGCTAAAGTTGTTGAAGTAAAACTATTCTCAGTACAAATGACTTGCTAGCGTTAGAGCTTAATATAAGTTGTCCAAGCTTAGTTCGGTCAGACTCATGCCAGTGAAATGACAAATATGTGGTATACCGATATTAAATTATTTAAGTTGGCTAGCAAAAGAAAAATTGCCTTATTTTAGACAGTTTGCAAAAATCAAGATTACGTGTTTATATTTTACGATCAATACATTTATACAATCATCCATATTACAATCTTGTGTAAGTGAACGTGCTAATTTTCATCCCAGAACAGCCCTGGTCTGCACCATTCGTCAAGCGATCCCAAAATTGAGATTGTGTTGCCATCAATACATGAAAATATTGCTATTAGACTCGCAAAGCAAACGCATTTAGTAAATTGGGTATTTTATGGACATCATTCAGGCATCTGTTGGTAGGTAGCTTGATGATGGTTCGATTCCTGGCATTCCTGGAAGTCGTATATCCCTTGCCCCCTGATGTCGATTCCTATAGAGATCTGTGAATTGAACAACATCAATTTGGTACTAAAATTATCAATCATTTTACCTCCACTCCTAAACAAGATATCTGTGAATTAGGAAAGTTGCTTATTTTAACAATATTTACGACACTCTCAAGTTTGGCAAATTGTGTTTGAGCTAGAATATATATATATATATATATATATATATATATAGACACGGGCGATAGCCTTTTGCAAAATTACTTAAATAGTTATAACTGTTTGAAATTATGTAATAATGGAAATTTCAAGCTCAATCAAGAGTTATTGAACTTAAATATATTTGCCCTCCGGAGAAGACGGTTCTATAAAAAAATATATATATAATTGCGATTACATTGGCGGTAGGCATTTTGCGAATACGTAAGAAAAAAAAAACAATTTGATAGCGGTTTGCTTACTGTATAACCGAGGTATTGGCAAGCGTTTGTCGGCAGGTATCGCATAACTGTTGTGTTTACTACTTCTGGGCCCTAAACAAGACTCAGCCCCATCATCGACAACCACGCTAACGAACAAACGAAAACAAGGCGGTGGATGATAACTAGAAAAGTGAATGCGAATGAGATATGGTTTCGTCAGAACTGATTTCATCTCGGAACCAGCTGAACGAATGCTAAGTCGGCTAACTTCATCATCCAGTTCTTACTTGAATATTTGTGAAATGCGGCGGCTCTGAAATGCCAAATGCCACCGAGTAAACATCTAATCACTACAAAAAGTGTTTTAATTTTTGCGGTCGTGTTGTTTTCACGCGATTTTCGTGCAGCCACTCCTCGTTTTCGTTGTGCTCATGATTTACTGACTAACCGTCGTCTTACAAACTTAGCTTCAGGTGACTGTTGTAGGTGCAGCCCTATGGGCACTGGCCACAGCGCAATTTACGTCTGACACACGTTTGCCTCCGCGGTCGTCGGCCACAGACTTTCAGCTGTTCACCAACTTTGACCAGTACGCCAGGAACGCGGGAACGACTCTACCCGACTTTAACCAGCATAACAATCGTCCAAGGTTTGTATATGTATATATATATATATATATATATATATGTATATATATATATATATATATATATACATGTGTGTGTAAGCATTTTAGTGATACATATATTTACAATTTTTATGGCCGGATAGACATATTATTTGTGTCAACATTAGACATTCTTATCTATTGTTGTTCAAAAACGTATAACGTATGTTTATGTATAATTTCCATATACATCAGTCATTAGGGAATTTAACTTTAATCTAGTAAAACTGTTATATTTTAAATGTAGTCATTAATTTAAACTCATTGGAAGGGATAAAGCGGTCGCATGGTGAGATGATGCTTCTGTATTCCTTAGTGCGCCGCCTCCAATGAGATCCTTTGTAGAAAAAACTCTTTGGAGTGACCAGTCTATTCAGGGCTCATGTCGCTCGCATATTTAGAGCCTCGACATCTTATTCAGATTAGAGCCTTCGTCAATTATTGTTGTCGTAAGGCAGATCCCATAAATACAAATGTGCAACGGTGGGGCTCAAATTCGCGTACCTATGTGAAATGCCGTTTGTGTTTCTGTCGATAAGATTTAATAATGATGAAGATAATAATAGAGTCTATCGCGATAGGATTGCGAATGATGAGTTTATCGTTAAAATGCTACCTAGGACGTTAAAGCGTGTACACTGGACAATGGTTAGACTTCTGGGTGCTGCAGAGGACATCAAGTGTGTCGCCATTTCCCCTGTTGCAATGCAGAAGAAACGATAAGTATTTAGAAACTAGGGTCTTGTTACATTTACAAATTATATTTCGGAACACATTGCCGTAAGCAAATTCCACACTATTGGATAGTATCAAGGTGCGCGCAAAAACAGTTTCCCCTCTTCCGCCCAAGTCCCTAGGCGGAGAAAGGTTTTCTCTCTTCAGTAAATGCTTAACAGCAACCCATTCAACATGTAGTGTATCCGGATGCCCCCATTTTGTTTTTTTCTGCCCTCCTTTTTCACCTTTACAATAGTTATATATTGAAATAGATTCGGTTTCATATCTGCATTCGCTTTGACCTTGCACGTTCATCTTGTCGCTCCCAATCAGTAATCATATATATTAGTATTAATCACATTTATAAAGTATTTTAAACTGTCATCTGTTCGTATATTTGTGTAATAAGTGTGTTGTTATCGGCGCGTGTATAATGGAAACCCGTGTAGAACTGCGTGAGCACAGCACACAATTGGGAAGCCAAATGGCGCTACGCCTTTTATCTGCAACGAAATAACATGTTGATATGAAGCTGCAAAGCTTTTGACAAACGTGGGACTGCAACTTTGCCTCAATTTCGAATGCGCTCTTAATACTTCGTGCCTGAAAACAAACCTATAGTGCAAGGCTTCCCAAAATTGCAAGGTTTATCTTCGCTCAACCCAAAAGCGCCAGGTCGAGTGATACCATGGATGGATGCTATAGAATAGACCCTATTTGTTTGATGTATATAGTGTTTGTTGTCGCCTACGCACGGGTGTCTTTTATAGCAAGAAAATTAAACTCCAATTCAAGCCGCCTATCGAAGAAAAAAACTATGGTAAAAAGAAGTTAACTACCCGACGACAGTTCAAATACCCAGATGATGACGCCGCCTACTCTCTAGGAGGAGTGACGCGCGTTCTCCGAGGGTCCTAACCGGGAGAAGTACTCAAGGAGAATCTGAAATATTTTCTGATAGGCTGATAATTAAGTCAGCCACGCTATGAAACGTGGTGTCATCGATTGGAAATACAGGTGACGACTACAAACGCGTACACTCAAGCACTCTGAAGACAATTTCTCAGCAGCGACAAGTCGGCTCATCAGCTCGTCAGACATTGCTGTCTGCCACAATCACTTATATATTTTTTTCGTGGAATGCTTGATGCCTATACGTGCAGCTACAGCCACCTGGGAGGAGGTTTTTATTGTTGTTATTAAATTATTCGCTTGGCACTCAGCCACAAGGTGTATTACGTCGTTTGCTATTGGCTCCTGCTTTGGATGCAACCACAGATAGGTTGGCGGATGCATTGGCCAGAGTTGTGGACATTTTGGGAGGGGCTTTTCATCTGTAGGCCTATACTCTGGTATATCTAGTGCTCGCACATTTACTTTGACGAAGAAGGATAGAACATTGCAACCGATTGTCTGTTCATCATCTCCTGGAAGACTAGCTGCCAAGACTGAGAGTCAGGCTAATTGACGGCCATATCGCCTGCGATTGGCCTACGGCAACTGGGTTTTGCCACCCGCGTGGGTGCATAGGTGGCGGCACACGCGAATTTGTCGTCCTTTAAATCGTGGTTGCAACATATATTACTGGTCAAACTGGAGTTTAAACGCGCATTCAGTAGCGCCAGAAGGGTCTTCCTACCAAGGATGGCATGGACCAGTTTTCCCGCTTTTGGATAATTGGTGACATGGCTCTAGTGCTTGAGCGTCCCAACTTAAGTGGACGTGGCATGCTAAACGGACTTCCTACCAGGACGCATAGTAGTACCGAACAACTATTTGGACGTCACCTACGAATATTTTTCGAACGGCCGAGCTTTAACACGTTCCGTAGCCGGACCTCTTTATTCCTCTTTAAATTATGCCAAATTATTTAAAGACTACGCAGCTAAGTTAAAGTTTTCGGGCTGACTTTTAGCCAAGATTTAACGTCCACTGCTTTTCGCATTGCTTCGTAGACGGACCCTCATAAATACAAATGTGCAACGGTGGGGCTCGAACCCGCGCACCTATGTGTCTCCCCCGGTTGCGAGGTGCAGACGAATGCACCACGCCGCCGGGCTCGACACAGAGAATAAGTTAGTTGCTGGTCGTGTTTACGTTTAATTTTTCTAAAGCATTGGCAAAATTAGACTCTAGAAACTCCTAGTTAAACCTAAATTTAAATAAGGTCATATAACGCTTTTTGAACTTCTACAAATAAATCTGACACAATTCCGACAAAAATTCGAAATCAACTGAAAACAGCGACAATTCTTAATTGATTACAAAGTGTAATATATTATATATCGTAATATATTAAATATCGAAATATATTATATATCTTAAAATATTACATAGTGAGTAACGACTAGCAGATACAATGTTTTTTTTAATCGGAAGTACAACTCCTTCAAGAGCACACGGCCTGGGCTCCTCACGGAGCAAGTGATTGAGTACCTTAAACATGGCCGCCCTACAGCCGAACATGTCGCCCTGCGATTTTCATTAGTTTAGTCCTCTAAATAGGTAAAAATGGTAAATATATATATATATACAGGATACATATTTATTCAATTTCAAATCATTCACGGTCGGACCATGACATTTGGGTCCCTGCGAACGTGTGCACCATTACGGGGGGTCCAGTGTAGGGACCAGCCATTTCTGGAGGGTTCCTCGAACCGAGGCCGCATTGCCCCGTTGCACATCCAGCGACAGACGCTGTCTGAGGAAATCACTTGCTCGCTTATCTCCGCTGGCTAGAATTAGTTGCTTCCCGACCTTCTGTAGCAAACTGCGAGTAGACGGACCCGGCCCGCCAAGGGTCTCGAAGGCAAGTGGGTGAAACTCGTACGGGTAACCGATGTTCTGGTACTTTCTAACCTTGCCTGCCTCGGCAAGAGCCGATGCATGACCAGCCCGAGCCGCGCCAGCACTGACCATTGAAGGGGCTAATGAGTCAGTAACTGTCGCGTCCCAAACCAGCATGCATCCCCGCTCGAACGGGGTTAAGGTCAGACCGTCAGGTCTCTTTCCGCCCTCTCTGTCTAGTCCGACGGGCTCCAGGACGCACGGTAGACCACTGGATCGTAGAGCTCTGCTAAAGGTTTCGTTCAAGGCTTGGTGTCTTGCTCGCCTACCTGCGCTGACAATACAGGACAGCCCGTGGCGTCCATCTGGCTGGACGACGTCTCCGCAGACACAGGCATGGGTGTACACAAAGTCTGTTCCTAAACGAAGTCCGACCGCGATCCTTACCGACTCGTCATCCAACAGGGTCCCGATTTGAGCACAGGGTATGGCGTGGAGCCATGCGCCCGCCCCCTTGGAGGAGACGGCGCGCAGCCTGGCCTTATCGGCGTCCGTGGCGCATTCCGCAATGAGGTTTTCGACTCTTTGCTCATAAAGAATTGCTGCCCATTCTCTCTGGTGTCCAGCTTCGACGGGCTCGTGGCCGCACAGGGCAACTGCCTTGCGGTGGCTTGTCTCCAATCGGGCTTCTAAGTCCGTGAGAGCAACAGAATCCAGGAGGCTTCTTGCCTGTTGCATAGACCTATGGAGGGAAGCTGCCAGAGCTGTCTCCGATAAGACAGTCGCATCAGGTAACCCTAGGCCACCCCAAACAACGGGGAGTAAAGCTTGTTGGCGCGCACGAGCGGATAGGCTGAGGTTTAGCAAAGCCTCTAATGTAGACATCACGCGGTCGTTGAGTCGTTCAAGAATTCCTGAAGCTTGCGAACAGTCTGCCCCTCGAAACAAGTGGTTGAGACGAAGGGCCGAAAATGATGATCTCAGAAGAAAAAGGCCTCGGTGAGAACCTACCAAATGAATGCGTGACATTGCATTTTCTAGCTTGACCAGCCACCTCTCGAGGACATCCGGAACTCCTTGCGGGAATAGGGGGACGCCTAGCAACTCTAAATTCTTGCCGACGGTCTTGCACCCTGAGAGAGCCTCTAGCACTTCGGAGTCAGCAGCGCCTCCTACAGCATGGACCTCACATTTTGCAGGGTGTAGGGCCAGGCCACTCCGCTCAGCAAACTCAATGACTCGGTGGATGTCCCTCATTACCGCATCGGGGGCGCCACCCAGAACACCGTCGTCCAAGTACCAAACATTTAGAGGGCATTCAAGAGAGTCGACCAACTCCTTGACAGCCAGGCAGAACAGGGGGGGACCCAATGGGTCGCCCTGCTGCACCCCAGTTTGCGACATTATAACATCATGCGGCAGGAGAAGGCAGGAAGGCTCTTTATAAGCTAGTTCCACCTGGTGGAACATACTCGGGACATAGGCTTTTACCGCACTCAGTAAGTAGTCCCTCCGAATACTGTTAAAAGCGTTTCTGAAGTCAAGCTTGACCACAAGGGTAGCTTCAGAGCGTGACTCCAGGAAGGACCGAGTCGAGTGCACTGCGGTTTCGCATCCTCCCGGTGTCGCAAACCCAAGCTGATGGACACCAAGAGCATGTGAGATGTCTGCCTTGTTCTCTAAGATGCCAATTTTTGCCGCCAGCCTCCGGATTGCAGATGAACATGCGATGGGTCTTACGCTGCCATCTTTCTTCTTAAGGGCGAAAAGTCTGGCACCAAATATGAGCGGTCGCCATTCAGAGAGCGGCGAACCCCAGCGAAGAAGATCAACGACCTTGGCCAGGGCAGCCGCAAGTCGGTCGGCGGCAGCTCCTAGAGCGGGAGATAGCAGATCTTGTAAGAACCGTGGTCTAATGAAATCTAGGCCCGCGGCTGAGCTTCGCGAAAACGTTTTTATGGCAGACCGAACGTTGTCGGCTGATGTGGTTGATGGCAAGGGCACGTGAGGAGGGCTAGGCCAGGACAGAGGTGAAGGGGCGGGGGGGTGTAATGGTAAATATAAGTTAGACATTGCAATCTCACAAAAGGGCTCCAAACAAGCGATGTGCTTAATAAAACTCGAAATTAACATGTGCAATTATCTTATAAGAAAAATCAATAAACAAAATTAACTCAATTCATCTACGGCACGTTTTAAACACTTTTTTTTCATTTCTCATTGCAGTGGTGGCACAAATGACGATTACGACGTTTCCCGATCATTCAGCTTTGATCGGCAGTTGGCCAATACGGTTCCACATGACTTTTCTACAATACAAGAAAATCCCCAGGTTTGTTTACTAACGATTTTTATATCTGCAAAAACATAATGATTGAGCCTTCAGCACCCTATGCACTGCATTCCAAAATTTCACTTTTCTACTTATTCAGGGGATTAAACATTGCAGCACTTGCATGCATATCTAAGCAACCACGCACTTTTTCGATAGTCGTGCTCAAATTACCCGTTCCTTATAAATTGAAAATATTACTGTTTTGTGTTTATCACCGTCTCCTTCTGATAAGTGTCCTTGGAGCTCATCAATCGTTTTTGTTTTGGTCAGAAGCTCTGTCTGCAAGCTATGCGTACGTGTTACACATAGCATAATGGCAGTATATGCGTAACTCAAAAAACTAAACAGTACGCCGCTGTTTTTGTTCTTAGCGGAACGAGTACAAGTTAGTAGAATCACCGCGACGCCAGCAACCACTTCAGCAATATCATGCGTCCTTCAGCGAGCCCTCACCGCCGAATCGCGCGTACTACGATCAAGCTGCCCCCCGTCGTCGATTCCCTGCATCCGTTCCGTCAGAGCAGTATCGTCTCTCTTCGGTGAACGTTCAACAGGACCGTTCGAATAGCGCCAACTATGGTGTCGCTCCGTTTTTGCAGGAATATCAACCGCCCGTATCGCACTATCAGACAAGACCTCAGCAACAATATCAGGCCCCTCAGCAACAATATCAAGCGCCTCAGCAACAATATCAAGCGCCTCAGCAACAATATCAAGCCCCTCAGCAACAATATCAAGCCCCTCAGCAACAATATCAAGCGCCTCAGCAACAATATCAAGCGCCTCAGCTGCAGTTCCACGCCCCTCCGCAGCTGCAATACCACGCCGCCCCTCAGCCGACAGCCGGCCAGTCCAGTAGGCCGCAACAATACCAGCCGGTATCAGCAGCGCAGTATCCGCCGGCAGCGGGCCCACGGTACCAGCCCGAAGCTCAGCATCCTGCCACTCGCCATCAGGCATTCGTCGACAGGGACCGACTTTCGTATGACGCGACCGTTCCCGCCGTTCCACACTCGTCACCTGCAGCGCAGACAGCCGGCCTGGCTGGCGACAAGCTAAACACCGGCGCAGCGATAAAACCTACGGAAAAACCTTCTACCGGCACAGTATTTCAGCCAGCCCCTGTCCACTACGTGCGAATAGGGCCCAAACTCGAGGGCGACTACAACTTCGGCTACGACACGGGTAAGGGCTCGAACGGGGACGAGTCGTTCCGCAGGGAGACGCGCGACCCCGATGGAACCGTGCGTGGGTCGTACGGCTACGTCGACTCCACAGGCAAGCAGATCGTCGTACACTACGAGGCTGGCCGCGAGGGTTTCAAGATTCTCTCCGAGGATGAAGCGAAGCAGCCTCGTAAGCAGCAAACAGCGGCCGCTCCGGGTTCCAGCAACACTGATCAGCAGCTGCAACAGTCGCAAGGCCCATCGGCAGGTTGGTGATAGAAACCGAGCTTGACATACGCGTAGACTCGGCTTATTTGTTGTTTTTTTTTGCTTGATATGGGAGGTTTGGAAACGCTAATGCACTATAGGTACTGGCAACCAACAGCACCTAGTGTGGGACTTTCATCTACTAAAAACCTCAATCCTACCCACCCCTCCAGAGTTCGGAATTGTGTGGCACTACTTCGAGACCGTGGGAGGGGAGCCTCGTGCTCCACCGGCTCTCATGGATTTCGTGGTGTCCTTAGCTCACCAACCCAAGGGCATGCGTCGAGCCGTTCTACGGAGGGCTGGGTAGCCATAGCTCCTTGCGGGGCACCCTCATTTCGACCACTTAATGGCGTCTGCGTGGCGTGGCCTCGCCCTGTCCCGACGCTACCCGCTGCGTGTCATAGGCATCCATTCGAGCTCGGGATTCGTCTACATGCTTCTCGTACTGCTTAGTGATACAAGCCGTAAAACAGGCGCGCTCTTGAATTTGCGTTTGATATATTCGAGCGACTATTATTGAAGCCAATAAGTATCTATGCCCAGTTTAAAACACCCTGTCCGGAACAGTCATGCACTATAATACACATGTTAGGGAGGGTCAGTTGAGGCAGTGCATTTAATCACCACATTTTCTGGCGAATCGGCATTTTAAAGAGATGCTCCTCGGAAGATCGTGCCTACACGGCTGGTTGACCAAGGGATAGGGAACTTTTGCATTTTCTGCACAATTTTTGAAACTCGGTGGCCATCTAACACACACTTAGTGGTGAACGCAGGTAGAGTAGCCTAATGTAGCTATAAATAATATTATTAACTTAAAATATGGTTAGGCGTTATGAATTTGTGCAGCGACAGCTTGTCAGCGTTTGGTGTGCATGCGCATCAATACACACCTACTCATATTTTTCAACCTGGGGATGTTTAATAATTTAACCAACGTGAATTTCAGTCTTTGTCTAACGAGTTATGTTCACTTACATCGACACATTGTAGTATGCCAGATAGTGCGGACTACTTGATGATGTGCTCAATGTTTATCTTATATATATATATGTCTTCTGAACGTGACTACTTTATGATGTGCTTAATGTTTATCTTATATATATATATATATATATATGTCTTCTAAACGTGATTGGTTTTTCACTGAAAAACAAATCGCTTTGCCGGGTCCGGCCTTCTCTGGCAGTGCTCATTGGTTGCAATGTGGCAAACGTAGAGTAGTAGTAATTTGCATTGTTTAAAGTGTTATAAGTTAAAGCTGAATTTGGAGAAATACCCGTTCAGCTATGAGCAAGTAAAATAAGATCTCTCCAATCTCAAATGCAGCCCTCTTTCGGTCAATTTTGCCTCTACTTTCACCAGGTTTAGCTGCTGATTTTTGTTCGGACTGATGAGCTCGAGTTCAGATTATATGCTTTGTAGACTACAACCGGATGTTGCGTTGTTTGGTATAGTACGATGCTGCCTTTTCAGATGTATTGAATTTTAAAAGTCTGCTATGCCTGTAGTTTTTTTTGCGTTATCGTAATAAGACGAAGTAATGACTCGCATGCAGATACGTAGGTTTACGATGACTAAGATTATTAACATACTACATTAACAATAGCAATTGGCTTTTCAGTATATGCGTAAAACAGTGAGCATATTGTGCGGGGTCTCGCTTACGCACTAACGTATCCATGTCGTTTACCGTTTCCTCAGCAACCGTAGGCTCCCGACAAAATCAAGACATCTCCGTTGAACAATCGGCACCTCTCGTTTCCGCCGGCGATGCGCCTCCAGAGCAGGTTCAAGGCCGCGTACGCCGTCTTCGTAAGAGGTGAGCAGCTGATCTTTTGGGGTTCATGAGACCTATAAGACTAACCGCATAACGGTCAAATTAATTAGTATGTGTTAATTTTGTATTAGACTATCAGACGCTACATACATATATAGTCTAAATCACTCCATCGCTACTGAACATACACGTTTAGACGTTTAGTTATGCAGGCTGCCTATTGTACAGATAATGCAGTTGTTATATTGGCACAGCTGATCAAACCTGAAGGTTCAAAGTGCTGTGTTCACCATACGCCATCGTGGTTATGTCTTCCCGAGTAGCCGGTATGGCGCCCACGGTTGATAGAAATGTCTAGTAAATCCTGGGACACCTGAAATCGTATGCCTCCTGAAAATCACTCCAAAAATGTAAGTATCTTTAGTTGTGCAGTATTTTAACTACAGGTTCGATATTTCAATGGTATCAAAACTCTAGGAGGCGCCAGCGACGAGCTGTCGACGACGAAGGAGACTCCGACAGTGAAACCTCCGACGAAAACGACGAGAAAAACGCGAGGTTCGGCTCGCGGGTTGCTTCTACGGGTGCATCACTCCGGCCGACTGGAACCCCTCGTCCATTACGTCTGCGCACACGACGCCCTCTCAATCCTGATGGACGAAGTCTACGCCCCACGCCTCGGCCAGGCACGCGAGTTACTTCGGCTAGGGACCAGCTCGCAGAGGATGATGGCGGCGGCGGCGGAGACGGTGATAACGGTGCGAAAGTCCGCGTGCGACCTCGACCCGGCCTGCGGCGGCGTGTAGTCATACGAACGACAGCCCCACCGACTGCACCACCACCCCCGCAGCCGACAGTGCCCCGCCGCCGAGTGGTACCGTCGCCTACCCCCGCTCCGCCAGCAGCAGCAACAGCAGTCGCCGACGACGATGTGGTCGCGCCACCACCCCGACCGAAACGTCGCCGTAAGGTGAGAAGAAGGTTCAGGACAACGGCCCGCACCTCTAGTCGAGACCGCACCGCTAGCGCAGGCTGCGCCTATAGTCGACAATCGACTGGAGTCACGCGCACCGTTCGAAGTGCGGCCACCCGTGCTTCCTCCAGCCTATCCAACACCACTCCCACCGCTGACCTCGCCGCGTACCGTGTTTAGGGCAGCGAGCTTGACGGAAGCTCAGCCTGCTCCACGAAGTCACCAGCCACCATATGTGCCTCCCGTCTTCCTGCACACATCGCCAATGCAGTACCAACCACTGGCAGCCAGCAATGGTGGCAACAGTTTCAGTCAACCGGCGAACAATCCGTACGTTCAGCATGTAACTAGTCCTCAGTCTTTGTACGATCAGCTGACAAACTCCATTTACCAAGAGGCTGGGCGTGTTCCCCCCTCGCGAAGCTTCCCGGTGCATCAACAGGCAGCTGGAGCGCAGTTTGTTCCGGTATCCCAGCAGCAGCAGCAACAGCAACAACAGCAGCAGCAGCCGCAACAGTTCCATTACCAGCAACCACAAGTTCAGCAATATCAGTATCAGGGTCAATACGGAGCCTATGGTGGTTTTCAACCAACGCAAAACTACCAGGACTCTATTCCTCTTACCTCCAGCCCCTATCAAGACCCACGAGGTGCTCAGGCTACATATCAAGACCCACGAGGTGCCCAGGCTACATATCAAGACCCACGAGGTGCCCAGGCTGCATATCAAGACCCACGAGGTGCCCAGGCTACATATCAA
Source organism: Dermanyssus gallinae (assembly GCA_003439945.1). Taxonomy (NCBI): domain Eukaryota; kingdom Metazoa; phylum Arthropoda; class Arachnida; order Mesostigmata; family Dermanyssidae; genus Dermanyssus; species Dermanyssus gallinae. The sequence continues at coordinate 30,716 of QVRM01005977.1, read as the reverse complement.
CCACCCCGTTACCAGACACATGAATCCGCCAGCAGGGATCTCTACACATTTGCGTCTAACCAACAGCCCAATTATGGCTTATTATCCTATAATATAGGTACGGACAGAGGAGTCTAATCATCAAGATTGACGATTACTGTTTGAACACATGGCCACGTCATGCTGAAAAGCACTGAAGTAACTAAACCGTACGAAGCCCAGTCATCATCTTCGATTAACTCGCCGTGATTTGTACACTACTGCTTACCGTGTATTTCACTCGCTCTGTTGCGTGCGTACGATGTCACAATAACACACTGTACCAGAACAAGGCCTCGACAAGACTTTTCATAGACACGGCCATTTGTATGCAGGTATTGTTTGAAGACATAGATTTTAATAGCGAGTAATGAGGTACAGGCTAAAAATCCATAAGAATAACGCAGTGCAACATAGCTATATTATTTAATACGGTGTGTGTAAATAAACGATTGGTGTATTTTATATAAAACTACGCCTTATGAATACTTTTTGTAGCTTTTTGTTTATTACGAGACATTTGTACTCTTTTGGCGTCGCGCCTCCGGTCCGCAAATAAACACACATCCGATAAAATATTGCTACTTGGAAAGCAGCAATACTGCATGCTTAGCTGCTTTACATATTGAAAGCCATTATTTTGTACGTAATCAAACGAAGTGGTGTCTTTCACTCCACAGGTTAGTCTGCTAGTTTTGCAAACTACAATGTACGAGTTCGGCTTGAGCCTTTATAGAATTCAATTTAATTATATTGTGTTTCAATACATTTTTAATCAAATTTCTTAAACGGGAAGTCATTATTACCTATATCATTGCATGTACCTATTTAGCGTGCAATTTCACTCTGAACCGAAGACGCCTCATTCTCTAAAACTGTGTTGATTCATACTTATTCAATATAATTATTTATCAAAATGCATTTCTACCGTGCGGTTCTAAAGCTAATGCGGCACATCGTATGTATGTGGATGAAGAGGAGGTCATAAGTGTCAACGAGATATGTAACAGAACGTCGACTTTGAATTAATTTCGATTCGGCCGAGCACATCATTATTGTCGCCCGCCCTACAGAAAGCGTCAGAAACGCCTCATTATTGTGAAGAAGCGGTCGCCATCGCCTTGGCACGTCTGAATAACCTATACTGCATAGCACATTGACGGTAATATGCGCGGCTTTTGTAGAGCGTCAGAAAGTAATGACGTTATGGTCAAGCTTCTATAAAGCTGCATAAAATCTATTAGAGACATGCGAAATAATAATGTCGTTTCATCAGCATAAACGACTGCTTAGGGTCGGTACAACAAATGCTTTGGTTGTAAATTTAGGTTTACGAGATGTTGATTTAATGTAGCCAACGTTCACAGCCAGACGTCTGCTCGAATAAAATAAACTAAACCAATCGACAGATTCACGGCCCAGGCATTCCAACTTGATAGTCGACTAGTTGTACGTAAGTGTCTGTGAATAGACGCTACTGCACGGTCGCCCTCGTTTCTGAATAGCGCAATGAAGATCACATACTTTTTTTATGAAAACGTCTTAATCCCCAAAGATATGTTAGCCGTGCTGGTTAACGAACGAGACATGGCAAGCGACAGGTCTCAATGTGAATAAAGCTTCTGCAGTCTAAAGAGACATTTCCCGGATCGGATGTCCCCCTGAATAGAAACAGAGCCACTTGCTCGATGGTTCTCTAAGAATGGCATGCTTCTCTCATCTACCAAATGCATCGTTATGAAACGAGGTGCCCTTGACTTCGATTAGAAAATCAATGAAAGCATCTTACCTAGTCGTGCTTATATACGTAAGGTAGACGTATACGTTAAACCTGAACTTGATTTTAGCCACCGCAATATTAAGATTGTAGAGGCCTACTGCGTCATGTAATCATATTTTCTGTAGCTTCATTCGTAAAGGCCCTTAATATTTACATTTGCCTTTTTAAATATCTTGTTATTTTCAAACTTACATACTGTTCTTCTGTCTGGGGGCCCCATCTGGCGAACTATAGAAAATTACTGGGAGGAGTGCAAAACACGTTTCTGAGGCGCCGATGTTTAAGATGCCCTCAAAGCTTAATGGCTGTCAACAAATCCGCTCTACGGCAGCTTACAACATGTGACGCGCTCGGACAGTACCCCGTGGAAAGCATTCGAAACAGCATTCGGTCATCAACATGGGGCTGACGGCGGAACTGGAAGAAGGAGAAGCACCCTCAGAGAAGTAATTCGGTTTCCGCAAAAGGCTATCGACGGAAATAGCCATCGACTTAGTTTAACAGCAGGCCAAAATACTATAAAAACGAATAGTCCACGGAGTTCTGCATGATGGTTTCTTTGATTGATTTCAACGTATCAACTTACTAAATTGGCAGGTTATTATAGACGGAATGGCTGAAAAGAAAATCTCCCTGTGTCTTTAAAAATATGATGGATAATTTCAGCAGCCGGTCGGTCATCTACGGGAACAGATGACTGCTTGCGTCCCATTAGAGGTTCTAAAAACCTGGCGGACAACGACGCATTGAGGCTCTGCAGACTCGAGAGCGCTTAGACAATCGCTTATGCGGAATATCTAGCCGTATTGGTCACAGCGGACACGATACAAGGAAGAACACAAGTGGTCATCGATATGGTGAACGACTGGATGGTGGGGCAGAGCCTCGAGCCAGCCCCCGAAGACAAACAAGGCGGTACTTCGTACGGACCCAAAAAGGCGCAGAGACATCCGCTTAGCACTCAAAGATCTACACCTAGCCTGCATTTACTCTTTTACACCGACCTATGACGATGCATATATATGCTCTGCTCTGACTCACCCCCTGTGGTCGTTGGTCTACTGCGCAATGTAGTGTGCCGTATGTTGTCTGAGGTGAAATTATCGGACAGCGCTCAGTGCACTAAAAATATGCTTCGCGGTGAGTTCCAAGCCCAAAATCGGCCCTAGGCCTGCGTGCACCGCGGCAGCGCCGTTATCCGATAATACTCAAGCACACACACCTCTCGCTGTAACTTAACCAATGACGCAACTGCGTCAGCGAGCGTCCGAGAGCTGAGCAACACGATCAGCACCGCTCGAGTTGACAATACTCCTGTAAGTTTATAGCGAAATCTTAATTTCGTCTAGCATTTCCATATAGGCCTCACCACTTGCTCAGCTAGACTGTCTTCGCTAGCTCTAACAACCTAAGCATGTTTTCATCTAGTTCTGCTAGCCTTTTCCCCACTCCTGCAATCTTTAATAACTACGAGCGACTCGCCGGTCGTTTACGTCGACTCTCGGCAACGGTTTTTGCCCATCGAGCCAATTGCTGCACGGCGTTACGTAAAGCAGAAACACCGACACGCACAGCTTTTCTATTTGTCTTAGGGTGCTCTACTGAATCTGCTATATTGGCATATTTTTCCGCAATAATAAGTTATAAACTACCACATACACTACACTGTCGCACGTTGGGCGCAAGACATGTTACATACTAATGTGAAACGAAAACAATATTTTATTAAGAACAATATTGCTTACAGCTTCCGTATTTATTCTCAACACTGGTCTTGTTCGCGTGGGGCGAGTTCCAATTGTTCCCTTAACACAGATCTGTGTGCAGCTATATATATATATATATATATATATATATATTATATCAAACACGTAACAATTAGAGTGTAGTCTGGTGAATATTTCTAGGAGCCTGCATCTACTCTCGATGAACAGCGCCGTTAGCAACGATAAACTATAAGTTGGCCTGTTCTGTGCGCCCTCTTCGATACGACAAGTCTAACGTCTCCGTTTCCCAGCTTCTACCACTACTTCACTTTTGTCTCATGCTCATGCTTCACCTCTATCTGATGCTTCTAAGCCTCTGCTGAAGCCTCAGGACATCCGCGTAGGAGTCCTGAAGCTCCCACTTTTCTTTAGAACGACTGAAGTGGTGGTATTCTTCTCCTTGCCGCACCTCCTCTCTTTTTCGTGTCATTGCCGTCCTGGCCGTCGACACCGATCACGTTTCGCTCATCCTTGCTGGACGCCAGTCCGAGGTGGACCTCGAAATGTTGGGCAAGGCATTGAAGCAATTTACGAGCTGTATGGTATCCGCCTTCCTGCTCGCTGGTCAGAGAGTTAGTTCATTTATACTTATCACCACCCTCCACGATACAAAGAGCCACAATCTCGCCTCGACCTTCTGAGCTATTGAGGCCACCGAACTGCACTGACCGAACGCTGTCCCACGTCACAGCATCGTCCTTCGAAGCCTCGCCAACTACTAATAGTTGCATCGGACTCTCTCTTTTAGTACTGGAATCATCATACTTAATATTGCAACGTTGCTAGACTCAGCCGGACGGGTACTGCAGCGCGAGCACAGCCGAGCAACGGATGGTTATTAAGCCGTGCTGCTCAGTACATTTATTGGTTTACGAGGCACCGCGGCGTACTGATACCTATGCTGCGTGTCGTCATTCATCGTTACTGAGTCCCTCGCGCTGCAGTACCCGTTCGGCTGAGTCTACATTCCCCAGCTGAGTTAGCGTAACGCAGTAACGTTACAATATTGTAACGATGGTTGTCAAGCTAAGTCAACTGGGAAATGTAGACTCAGTAGAACGGCAACAACAACACTGGAAGATTAGAAGCAATGAACGACGACACACGGGCAGATATCTGGTGCGTAGCACAACCGAGAAGAGAACGAATTTCAGCCATATTCCATCGGTATATTTATTGGTTTACGAGGCACCGCGGCATGCTGGCGTCCAAAGGCTATCAGACTCCGCTCTCACATCGGTCGAAATTTACAGCGATTTGTATTTGTTTCGTTTTGGAATTCAGGTTATTTAAGGTTGAACTCGGATTGAACGGCTTAAGTTGACCCTCTCCTGGTGTCGGCCGACGATCGTTTGAACGGTGGAGGACGTTGTGGTTTCGGCGCGAAAGGCTGTGGCCGTCCTCTGCTGGCTGGTTGAGATCTGTTTTGTTTGGTTGAGACGTGTATCGGCTGGTGAACGTTGGTGCCGTTGGATACGTCGAGGTTTGGCGCGGACGCTGTAGCCGTTGGACGTGGTCGGTTAGGATTGATTTGAATTGCGTTGGCGGGGACGCTGTGGCCGTTGGACGTGGTTGGTTAGAACTTATTTGAATTGTGCATGATGCGTATAGAGTGTAGTGCGTGGTTGAACCATCGCCGTACTGGCCAAAGGGGGAACTTCGTCACAATATCATTTTATTGAGCTTATTGACTGGGTCTTTAGCAATCTCCATTCTCATGACCGCGCCTGTCTCGCAGGCCGCATCGACCATGTTCAGACTTCTCTTCTCAAGGGTGCACTTCCAAAGGAGCCCGGCTTATGGCTTATCACAGTCAAAGTCGATGACAAAATGCTATACTCGGAGAAAATCCCGACAAAAATACGGGTCGGTGACTATGGGTCTAGTCGTGTGATCGGATCAACGCGCCGGGACTAGTTCACGATGCCTCCTAGGTGGACCGCCTCACCTGTCTGCACTGTCCGTCAGACTGCGCACGGAGATGAGATGGCGTCGTTTGCTTGCTCACACCCACAGCGCTTGACTGGGGCGAGCCACAGTTTTGTAAGCCTACTCGGTTAGGCACGGCGAAACCAAAACGGTGACAACGTGACTCGGTGTTACCCCGTGGCAGATGCAAAACTGCGCAGGAAGACGACAGAAACGGAAAACCACGTAAGTTGCTCAGCCCCGGGACGCCTAGAGAGACAGAAATGGGACAAATACGTTGCGGTGTCCCTTCAGCAGTTTTCCGATGATTGCACTTCGCATTAGGCGACCAAAGCTCACCCCAATCTGTCCGCGTGGCAAACTTTGCGAGGGTCACAAAATTAACGAAAGTTCACCATCAGTTCCATAGTTTACGTTCAGTTTTTTTTTCAGAAGTACTCCAAATTACCAAGTCTATTGGTTCCGCACAGAGAAACGTGGTTGTATCCAACGATATATTCCGTGAGCGATCTCACATGCGTCCGCAACGTTTGCGTGATACGCTAATTGACTGTGTGGTACAGTAATGTACTATCTATATGTACGTCACGTCAGATATTTTTTATATAGTGCAATTTTATATTTGTTAATTCGTTTGAATTATTACGGCTGTTCAAAGCCATTTTAGTTCGAATTTGAATGCGCGGCGTACCGCTCGGAGCCTCCCGACCGTTATGTGGACAATTTCGCTCATGCTTCACCCTGCTCGTGTTTGAACTTCACATTGGCTTGATTGCATGCCCCTCGTCGCGCGGCCACGCTTAATACATCAATCAGTGATCAGTAAGTTCCACGAATCACTAAGGTCATGCCACTTACCTCCTTACACTCATACGGGCAAGCGTGATCCTCGGAGCTCCATAGACGCACGTCCGCACTTATTGGCCCCAAACTAAGGCCAGTACGATGACAAAACGTGTGTGGCTTTCTGTGAATTTCGAATTGGTGTAAGCCCACAATTTTTAAGGGATTTGCCTGTAAAATTGCGTCGACGACGTATTCCTGTCTACAGCATAAGAAGGAGCAGCATGCCCGTTTAAAGAAAATATTCTCACTGTGCATTGTCTTGCTTTGCTTATTATGATTTGCTGGAAAGTAAGGAAACGTTTGAAGGCTTTCAACTGTAAGTGCAGATTTTGTATCGTATTTTCAATGCCAACGACAAATACGCTTCGCCAATTGCCGTAACACATAGCACTACTTAGTGTACGCAAGTTTTTAATATTCGTGCAAAGAGGAAATGTACAGAAAAAGCCCAACGCATACGTAGAAAGTTAACGCTTGGCAAGAAAAGGCCTACGTGTTTGGCATCTGTGATACGATTACTTTCATAGTGTGCATTGATGTTTAATTAAAACGTTCGTCCCCGCCCTCGCCCTTTTTGAGGTCCAAAGCTAATGTTTCAGGATTGTTCCGTCTGAATACGAGCAACCTTGCAAACTTGCGCTACAGCCAGGTGGAGAGCTTCTTAATTTCACACTTGTCTAAGATTAAATTAAGACGAGGCAGGTACAACGAAGGAGTGAGCCAGGCTACCCCGCTATGAGCTATCGGGCGTGCGCAATTGTCTTGCGATCCTTTATTCTAAATTGGTCAACACATTGCAGAAGAGCTGAGATGTAATTAAGATTTCGGCCAGAGAATCAGCTGGCCGAAGCAATGTGTGTTGCACAGGTGCTTCGTAATTCTTTCTCGTACCTTCGGTGGTGGCTGAGACTATGTTTCACGCTGATTGAAGACGCCTAGTTTTATCTGTGCTTCTTGCATTGCAATTGTAGAATCGAGTGTATTAGGTCTGCTTTCTTCTTTCAGTGGAAGTGCTCAATGTGGTCATGCGAATTATTCTGGAATTTAGCATGGCTAGCTGCGGAAGGAAATAAACATAAATGATACGACTGGGTGCAAGGCAATTCAACTAAGCGGCTTTGAGAGAGCACGGGCCCTACGTGTTCAGGTTAGTCTGTAAGATTGCTTTTTCGTTTCTTGACTATCCTCAGTAGGCTCTATGATGAGTATCCAGAAGTACGTGCTCTACTGTTTCCGGCTGCATGCTACACTTCACGCGGGTCTATATATCTTCTGCGGTGTCTGATGATCTGAATTGAACGCTATAGACCTAAGGCAATACGTCACTATTGATTAGTGTTCTATCAACTGATTTAATATGTACAAATACTATTTGCGTTGGAATATGGAACCTCGAAACATGCAAGTCGATTGGCTGCAGCCCTGAAGTTGACTAACTGGGTTGGATAGTCACACGAAGCATGCCAGTTGACTGGCCGCAAATCTGATTTTTAGCGTTTTGGTCATTTCTCCATTTGTACACAAACGTATTCACCATATAAAGGCCACAACGGAGATACTCTCAAGCGTGATAGTTGCATTACTTCTTGGGAGTAGAGAACTTTGCGAACACAACTAAAGGTTATAGCATAAATAATATTCAGATATTCGAGATGAGCAAGAAACCATTTTGCCGTAAGTCGTTCATATAGCAAGCCATGGCGAAAAGGTACATAGTTTTTATAGCTCTAAATTGAGTGAGTACTGCGTGCTTAGTAATAAAAAAAAAATATATATATATAACCACTGCGGCAGTGTCAGATAGTTCGATATGCTAACTCGCCACTGGACGTGAACTCTGTAAAAAGATATGCGTTTTTTTGGTAATTCCAACGCAACTGATGGGCTTAGGATTCAGGGTTGGCACTACACCCGGATTCGTTAATCGGCTTATTACCGTTGACAACCTCACGTATGTAGGGCAATCTGTGGCATATTTAAAACTGAATATCTCGGTATTGTTGAGGCAAGTATACGTTTAGGAGAGACTGGAAACGCCTTTACTTTCTTCGTAAAGGCAAGTGCATGACAAGCTTGTATCATTAATATATACGCATACATATATATGAGACAAAAAGGTTGTAGTCACCGAGGCGTCGACACCGTGTCAGTCGAATAGTAGGAGTCAGTCGAATAGCGCACGCATTCACCAGCGGACGAGTAGCCGAACAAAAATGAAATTATAGTAAAACACTACCTTGACGCGCTAGTTTCTCCGTTTGCCACTTTCACATTCCGTTCTGGAGTTAATGTATTTGCTTCATCCTCCCCGCTTTTTCCTCGACTCCCAACGAACTGGCAGGAACTTTTCACGTATCGCTAATCCTTAGAAATGGCCGCATAGCGCACATTCGGTTCTAGGCGACGGATTCGATGGTCTTTAGTGGGCCATACTATATGAATTGATTTATTGACAACGGAACTGCATCTTTCAAGGCTCGAGTTCTCACTAAAATAACGCTGCGAGCGTTAAATGATTTAATGATAATGAAAAAAATCTGCCGTTTTGGTTTGCAATATCACAAGTAGCAAAATACATACATATACAGATTGACTATTGGGCGTGTTCCGATAACAGACGATCGCCGTCTCAGCTTCAGTCAGGCTCCCTATGGTTGGCAATATGATACGCTTTGTCTTTCAGATCTACCTGGTGCGCCTAGTAACCACATATGAGAGCTCGTTCAGTTGGGGGACGGGGACATGACTGGTTTTTAGTGGGTTGGAGCCCCACACTACCGGCCCACACTTGCAGGAACTCCCTGCAGTGGTGTCCGTGTGTGCAACCGCATTTTCCAGTTAGTCCTCTTAAAAAAAAAAAAAGCTACACACGGAGTTTTTTTATAATTTGTTTCATTTTAGGGAAGTACAAGACCTTGAGGTGCTGGGGAGCGAACCGCAAATGTCGGGCAACCGACATTTTAGGCTATCGTAGCTCTGCTCAGCGCTAAGTCTTAGGTGAAGAAGATTACAATGTTCGCCGGGACAAGCCCGCGAGCTGTTTCATATGCGAGTGTACCTGCGCGCAGACCAGACCATGGGTGACAAACAGGTCCCTTACAGATTCACTTCGATGCTTTAAAAATATTGCCTGTAATGGCTCATTTTGTATTATGTTTAGTTGACGTTACATAAATATTATAACAGTAACCCGATTGAGTTTTGCAGCACATGCAGCACACCAGTATACACGTTGATAGATTGCAGAGCAGAAAGGTGTTCTTACAGTTACAAGACACGGTCATTGGGCTGGTATCACACCGGCTAATGCTGTCCGGTCATGTTAGGACACGCCGTGATGGTAGCTTACTACACACACTAGGCAATTTAGGTCAGAAAAGCGTGCATCACACCACCAGAACCGCAAGCGGTTTTTTGAGATCCAGTAAGTACATAGTTAATTTTACTCAAAATGTGATATGTATGGTAGTACACAAATAGCGATGCTGTGCCACCAGAAGATGATTTGTGGACGTATATATTCAGATACGTTGTCGGTTTGCTAGGCGAATTCGTCGTCTCACTTTGACAACACATTACTTGCGGCGGTCAAAAAAGATCACCACATTGGACCTCTTCTTTACGTATGGCAGCTATTGAACGAACTTCTTTTGTTCCATGATGATCTTTAGCTAGACACTTTCATTGAGTGATTGATGATGAACACAGCACGGCAACAACAATTGGCACACGTCAAATTAGCACGGCTGTATAGAGCACATATATGACTATCACATGCTGTTTGTGGATAAGAGATTTTCGATTTCACCAAGACGATGTCAAGCTTAAGTAAAATAAGTAAAAAATGCAAAAAAATAGATTGTCTATCGAATAGTTTGTTGCATTGATACTGTAAACAGCCCAGGTACTAAAAATATATTTATTGTGTATTTCCAGCCGTCTGAAGTTGTGGCAGATGCGACGAGGCTGTGAAGTCAGCTAAACATAGAGCTCAGCCCGCGCGAAAATGAGTCCAAGCTCATATTTCCGATTTCTAGGCAATTAAGAGTAACTATGAGACTTAAGCTTGCTTTTAGGTATTGATTACCAATCAAATATTTATTCTTGCAATGCTCAAAACTAAATCTAAATGGCATTATGGACGAAATGTTTGCAACTGGTTTCAATTGAAATTGATATTTTATCTTCTATCAACAGTTGTCTTGCAATTATCGTTTGTTGACAAGCAACGATGTTGTTATCAGGGAAACCTGGTGTAACAGCTTAAAAAGTCACCACTATAATTATATACATACTTTAACCACAAAATGAAATAAAAAATCTATAAACGTTTAAGAATATTATATTTATATACATAGGTACGTTGATGCGATCATTGACGTGTTTACGGCTGGTTTACGGTCCAGACGACCGGAAGGCAAAATAAATGATGATGGCCGCCGTAAAGGCATGACCTTTCTTCACGGGCTGGGTGACACTCGCTTGCGGCATTAGCTATCTGGCTTCTGCTCTGCTTTGTGTTCTTCTCCTGGGGCACGTCGACTGCTCGGATTTTGATGAGGAACATTAAAAGCCCCACACTCCAGGCGGTGTTCCAACTGAGGTAAGTTTTTGCTAGTCGGCGCCCCCACCATGGAGCTAATGTAATTATAAGAAGGCATTTGCAATTCTATATAAGTGAAATACACTAGAACGTTCAAGGAGTCGATTACAGGAAACCAAGTCAGCACGCCACTAAAAAAAGAATGCGCGTGGGACTGTAGATGTACTATTGCACTGCAAATCAGCCATTCTCCTTGGTAGCTAAGCTCTGTCTCAAGAGACCCCTAACAAACGCTGAATTATACGCATGGGTATTGTTGTTAATATCGGATATATATATATATATATATATATATATATATATATATATATATATATATATATATATCCGATATTATAATGTTCTACAGTTACTATATTGCTAAGGAATTCTCGTCGGGGCCGGAGGAAGACTTCCATCGGGAGCAGAGACAGCGCGCCTTGAGAGTGGAGCTGCCTGTCGAGTTGCCGGTCTTCGTCAAATGGGAACCTAGACGTACAAGGCGTAACTACCCTCAAGTGGGTAATAGCTGGAATAATGGAAAAGCTTTGGCGGCAAATGGAGGAGCTGGGGTCGTCCTCGGATCCTGATGAGGATAGTTTTGATGATCTCCCGTGTGTAGTCGAAAGCTTTAACTGATTGATGGTATCGACCATATGGTTTCAACGTTGCCTGTGAATAAGACAATAGTGGGCTACCAGCTGAAATCCAGCCAGCGTGATTCTGACCGCAAAAACGCCTACACCCGATCAGAAGAAGGATGGTATGTTACCGTGTACTCTTATTACCTGAGGAAAAACATTACGGGCGTCTACTGAAATTAATTTCATATTGATATATTGGTTCATTTCATAGCATTTAATAAGAGTAGAGTTGTCGTTCATGCGGCCTTTTTCGAGCGCTGATAAAGAAGAGCTATTTTTAAACTGAACTGAATACTATACACTTTATGGTATGATAATGTTCACATCCGTTTCGTTATCTTCCAAACCACGTTTGCAAACATGGCATATTTAAGCGCACATTTCGCTTCATATTGTGTAATTTACGCCTTGGAATATCATCAGAAAAAATTCACCTCTTTAGGTCCTTAGGACAATGAGTACCGCCGTCATAATCACTATGCCCGCAACACGAGGCAAGACGAGTGAGTGATATTCTAAAGGTGCAGGCTCTGGAGACTTGTTGGATACCTAGTGAATTCCCAGCTTAGGTCGTATATTTTTTAAGGCTGCTGTTGCACGCTGCCTTGGTGAAATATAACTAGTGTGGCTAAACATTTCGTGAACTGATTGGAGTTCTTGGCGGTAGAGGTCCGTACTGATCACCTGGTGCCTTTTCATATGTGTAAAGTAAGTGATTTATCTATCGACACAACACAACATAGTTAATTGAGCACACGTTTTGCTTGGGCTGCCTCTGAAAACTGTCTGTGCCCTAGGATCAGAATCAGGGTCCAAGTGAATGCAAGCAAATTGGAAGACCAATTTTCCTCGGAGGTTTCGGAAGGATCCAAGAATGAAGCTTGGCGATGACGACTCAGGAGAAGAGTGCAAACGCGCATGCGCTTCAACTTGTTGGCCTTACGCAGTTTGAGAGGAACCCAGAGAGCTTACAAGTTATTCCAAAATCTACCAAATTCCTACCAGCACATAGAATCGACCGGATTAGTTTATCGTCCAGCTTAAAGCCATTTCGGCAGATCGATTCGGTGATTGAGTCGTTCTCGAAAATGTTAGAGATGTTTTGACAAGCGTTGGACACAGCCTTAGAGTCTAACATAAAATACTCCGAATTTGCACTTGTACGTTCACCGTCTACTCAAAATGCAAGTAGGATTTTGTCGCCAAAGCTAAACTAAACAACTAGAGATTGCATAACCATATCGTGTGTTTATGGTATTCAGTTTTGTTTAGAAACGGCTTTTGATTATCAGCACTCGAAAAAGACCTCATAAACGACAACTATACGCTTATAAGATACTTTGCACTTATAAAACGAACCAATATATAAATAGGGAATGAATGTCAGTAGACGACCGTTTCGCAGGCAATACGAGTACACGGTAATATGCCGTCTTACTCCTGGTCGGGTATAGCCGTTTTTTTTGCGGTCCGAATGACGTCGATGCCCGCACTATTTCAAATGGTATTCCATTTCCGTTTTGGTACGTCTCAGGCGACGTTGACCTCGACGATACCGTCGACCAGTTGAAGCTTATGACTACTAACAGTAGTACCTTCATCGGCCAAGAATAACTCTTGCTCCTCCATTTGCCGCCGAATCTTTTCTATAACCCACTCGAGGGATGGTTACGCCTAGATTGTCTATCTTCGTGGTTGAAGCAGACCGGCGACCCGGCAGGCAACCTCACTCGCAGACCACGCCGCCTATACTCTTGACGCAAGTCTTCCTCCGGCTCCGACGATAATTCCTTAGTAATTTACTAATTGTAGAACATTATAATATCTGGTGTATATGTATATCAGACCGCATATATGCAATCACAATAAACATACGTACAATGCAGCATAAGTCAGCACGGCCGACTGTTACAGTATCACATGTTTACATCACGAATAACTGTTATTACTATAATTCTGATATTCTGTCGACCAACTGTTGTTCAATAGTCAGCATTTATAAAGGCTATCTTCTTGAACCACAGCCTAACTACCAAGAATTGCTGATTTACAGTAAGCTCGTAATTTTATAGCAAAAAGCACATTCCTTATTTAACATGGTGCTGAGTTGTTTTTCTGTGATCAGCTCTTTGAAACGTTCTAGTTTATTTAAATTATATTGAATTTTAAAATGCCTTATTAAACTGTATAGAATAGCTCCATGGATGGAGGGTGGGGACGTTCACTAGCGAAAACTTACCTCAGTCGGAATATCATCCGGAGTGTGGGGCTTTTTATCTTCCTCGTCACAATCCGAACAGTTGATGTGCCCCAGGAGGAAAACACCACCGAAAAACAGGGCGGCGGCCATATTGCTGAGGCCGCAAGCGAGTGCCACCCAGCCCGCGAACAAAGGCCATGCCTTTACGGCGGCCATCATCTTTTATTTTGCCTCACCGGTCGTCTGGACTGTAAACCAGGCAAATAAATCAATGATTGTATCAAAGTACCTATATGTATAATTGCAGTAGTACCTTTTCAAAGTTATGACACCGGGTTTCCCTGATAACAACTTCCTTGCTTGTCGACAAGCTGTCATTGCAAGGCATCTAATGGTAGAAGAAGCAGTGTCAGTTTCAGTTGCAATCAGCTGCAAGCTTTTCGTTCATTTGGATTTAGTTTTGAGCATTGCCAGAATCAAGATTTGATTGGTGATCTATACCTAAAAGGAACGATTTAAGTCATACGAGTACTCACAGTTAAGAATTTCTGGACATAATTTTCCACATCGCCATCAGCGTTATTCGGTCACTAGGGGACGTCATCACAAGCCAGAGAAGCATCGCCGCATCAGGTACATAAGTTTCGTTTTATCATATATATATATGTGTGTGCGTGTTTATTATCAGTGCCTCAACGTTCTCAGTCGATCTTGGCATAAAGGTAGACACACCTCGTGTGTCTGTGGTGATCTGTTTGACCGCCACAAGTAATGTGTGTAGCCGTGCAACTAGAGGCGAGGAGTCAGGCGCTATATGAAGTTCAAACGGCCTTTTCAGCAGCGTGAAGCCTAAGCGAAACCACCCACATAACGGTCGGGAGGCTCCACGCATTCAAATTCGAATTATAACAAATTATAGCTGTTTGCTTGCATGTGTTGCAGATGATGCCCTAAGCCGAGCCCTAGTCAGCACATTACTATGCCACATAAGCTATACAGAGAACAATGCACGCATGTGTAGCGGTATATAGTATTATTTATATCTCAACCAACGTATTCAACGATTATCTCAGGCTCTTCGCGCAGTGGCAGTTTAGGATACGTGCCGCCCGGTGCACTGTCAGTTTGTAATTGTACAGAGAAATAACAGCGGAGTTGGAGCTGGCGAGGGAGAACTCTAAGGCATGGTGCAGTGTACATAGCTCAAGTCCTGCAGGATCGCTGGTAAAGCAATATTACGTGTGTCCAGCAGATACTAACGAAAGAAGATAGAGAGAGAGATAACTAAGCCGAGAAGGTACAGCAAGAGCTGATCGTAATGCTTGACGACAACAAGAAACAACGACACAGTGACTGTGAAAAAAGAGAAAAGGCTTCATGAACTGAGGGCGAGGGAGAGAGTGGCCTTCGTTGTAGAGACAACGTCAGCTGTAACGGCTGATACCGAAGAGATGAACACATTTAATTGGGGAAAGAAGATGAGGAGAGGCGTGCTGTTGAAGATTTTTCGACTCTCAGGGCTTGAATAAAATCACGACCCCACGTTAAAGGCCACTACGATACCTGCAAGCGATCGCCAGGGAAATGAGTTTAGACCGCTGTGCTGAGGGCGGAAAGATTGAGTTGCGTCGTCGGGGATCAGCCGGTGTTTCAAAGTTGAAACTAATTTTAAGTGGAGTACAAGGGGTTTCGTAACCTCACCCCCGGTCGGAATTGACGTACCATTATTATTCACAGACACAAATGTATAGATAATGAAAAACTTTAGTTAATGTCTGTATATATAGGAATATATATAGGATTGACAAACACTTAATCTGAGCGAGTCACTCTATGCCACTTTGCCTGTGTGTGGGAATTGCATGGATGTTGTCTTTCCCGTATTGGTCTTGAAGCCGACTTTGCTCACATATTCTGTCAACGTAGCTAGGGCTTTATGGAGATGGAACCTGTTGCCGTTCTAGATCGTCCCCTTAGATGACGATCTTTAAGACCATATGTCGGTTTCGTATGTGGCTCAGTAGGTGTGCGATAAGCGGCGCAAACAGCAGAATACTAAAGTCTTTGCCCAGCGCGACCCCGGTTGTCTAGCGGATACATGGGTGCCCTGCTATTCCGTCGTCTACAACGATTTCATTGACTTACAGTGTCTCTCTTATGAGTTTTAGAACACAATTTGGGATCCCAATCTGGCCTAGTTCGAGTAACGCACTGATCTTGATCCACAATCGAATGCGGCACAAAAGTCCACAAACACACTTACAGAAATCGACCTTTTCGCGCCACGCCTGTTCAACATCTGTGAGGGGAATTGCACATACCGCTAGCGTCGATCCCAGAGCTCTGTTATCATGTTGCTCGTCTGCGAGTAAATTTTGTACTCGATAAATGGCACGGCTTGCCTGCAATTTATACGCGCAGCCCTTCTCGGTGATGCCTCGCCAGGAACTAGATTCCGTTTTGGATTAAGCAACATGACGCACTCACTTCTTGCTGCAGGCAGTTATATATCAATGTTAAGCCAACAACAATTACGGCAACATCTTTAAGAACTCAGTATAAAATAACGACAACAGATATTAACACACCAAAAATGTTTTTTGCTAAGACTTGGTTATTAAAAGGTTATATATATATAACTCCAATAATCCACCCATGTTTTTACGTCCGCGGCCTTTTCAAAACGCTATCGGCTGTAAATCGCGTGTAGTAAACGCCAAGTTTGTCCCACTGCCGGCGAAGCTTAAGCTCGTCCAAATTTTAGAATCGAGTAGTCTCAAGATAAGCTTTCAAAAGACCCACACAGAAGAATCCATAGGGTTGAGGTACGGGGTTTGCGGAAGGTCGCCCCAGTAGCATCATATAATATTACACTAATTGGGAAATGTCTGTCCGCTTAGCAGCTTGTCGTTCTTGGCGCAGTGAAGGCAATGCTCCTTTGGTTGGTTCCCCCTAGGATAGGCTAACTTACTAAATCGCTTTCAACTCTCACCTACTTCTTTACTGCCAAAGTTTCACAGAGGTTTTGACCAGAAGGCGAGCGAAGTACCAGAGGTGTTTTGCAGACCGCCGGCAGTGTTGGAGAATGCGTCCATGGATGGAACGGATCTTCGAGCAGCGCCGCGTTCAACCAGCGAACTGGGCTTCATAATCCGTGCGATGTCATGAGACATGTCGGTCAGCGCCAGTTATTTGAATGTTGGGTCGGCGATATTTCCTGGATACGTGCATATACAACAAATTCTATATATTATTAATATAGTTTTTAACACACAAAACACAATTAGTGGTTCTTTCACATCACTGGATCTTATCTATTTATTCTATATATGAATTATATATAATATTATACAATATATAATTTAACTTATGAGTTCTATATAAGCTCAATATAAACGAAAAATGACATTTTCGATGCTTAATTAACACCTGTAATGTGATTTGACTTGTATAATAATTCTGAAAGGTAATGTAATAAAGAAGATGCTACATAACATATGACTGCCACTATTTTGTTGATTGGTGCTTCCTAAATAAATTTATCTTTTAGTCTATTTAACAATACGATAATCGCCGCCAGCTACGTTTTGACTTAACAATTCCGAGTGACTCGGAGCATGACGGGATTTATATATATATATATACATATATATAAGATATATATATATATATATATATATATATATATATATAATATATATAGATATATATATATATATATATATATATATATATATATATATATATATATATATGTTTTATTGTCTCATCTCATAGGTTTGGTATAGTTACAGCTTTTTGTACAATTAATAGACTAAACCCGAGAAATGTGAGGTCTACGTCACGGGCCCCGAAGATATGATCTCGCTGGATATATCGGAGCTATGCCATCTCCTACCCAGTTGCAAGGTAGCCCACTTACAAGGTGCAGGTCATATGGCACCACCTATCGAGAGCGGATCTGGAAATGCTTGACAAAATGAAAGTCAGCTTTTTAAAAAGGGTGCTAGTAGCCTACAGCACTAGCCGCAACGGGTTTGTCTATCTGTTGGCTTCGACGCCACTCTTTGTGGAGGATCTCAGAATTTGTACCAAGTTGTACGTAAAGCATGTTGTAACAGGTACTTCGTTGTTGGGTTTGCAATACATGGATTTCATAGGAAGATATGTTTACGAAATGGGTTGCATGAAATATCGTCAAGTGTGAATGCAAGCTATGCGGAAAATCGTGTGATCCGTACCATATCCAACAGTGTACAAAAGCAATATCGTGGTGTAGGAAAGCTGTAGCAAATATGTGCATAAACCAAATATTGGTTAATAAACAATACATTCATTAAATTATCAAATGTCGTTGAGATTAATGCCGGTATGCAGTGAGCCGTAGTTTTCTTTTGCGAGCCTGTCACCAGATTCAAAAAGTTGGATGGTGCGATATAATTTATACGCTTTGTTGTATTTACCAGCTGCAATTAACAAGTTGATAAGATATGATACTGGGTCAGCGAGAACATCGAATCTTGATCAAGCACATTTGCCATTGCAGTCGCACCGGACACCATAGTATCTGCTTTTTTTTTTAGCTTTACACACTTTTTTTCGGTATGCCACCTAGAACAAGTCTAATGGAATTTCAGGGATTGATTTTTATCTTAAATGGTATACCGTACCAGTTTCCGTTCGCATTGAAGTCTAGATTTTCTTGAAACAGCGGTTACTTTGTTCCTTCTCAGGCCACACAGCATCATCTAGATTAGCTTTAAAATATTTGAATGCCATATGTTTTTTCATTTATCAGGCCCAACAATTCCTAGGTGACCCAAGATTCCTTTTAATTCGTTGTGTCTGCTCTCATTGAGTTTTACCACTATCTGGTCATAGTGAGATTTCGATAAGTGTGACGTTGGAGACAAACCGAGTGGTCGATAATGAGATGAAGATTGGTGGTCGAAGATGTTGTAATTAAGCCGCTTTAAATGACAGCTTCGGGATTTACATTGACGTAATGTAATCGATACAATTGGCGATGTTAGTAGAGCGGCCATTCCCCTCCAATGCGTCACCTCGCACCAGAACACTGACGAACTCGTTAAAATTAAATAAACGCGTTTTTTTCTTGAAGATCACGAGCGTTGCTAAGAACATCAGTTCTACCATATCCAAAGAGGAGCATATTTTAGCTGTTAGTTTTCAAAAGCATATTTTCTAAATCAATAATGAAACTGGCGGCCTTACCAGACAGCTAGCGAGATAGTTACACTAACCAGAAGAGTTTTGCGCTCCACCACACCACTCAACTTCACTATACTCTTGCATCAAAGGTAGCTGAAATCAAACTTATTTCGTACTTTAATGTCATATTCACATGATATATTATACAAAGCTACTTCGCCACCGGGTAAACCTGGCCTACATTAAGTAACTACCATAAATGCGGAAATTAAACACATTTTGTCTTTCTGGAGTCTTGTTTTTGATATGGCTATCACAGAGGGTTTGCATGACACGTTCACAGAGGGTTTGCATGACACGTTCACAGAGGGTTTGCAAAGAAACGTTTTGAGGGTATTGTGTGTGTTCGAGCCCGCTCACATTACAGTGTATTGCCAGAAATGATGAGGTGTCACATTTAAAAGAAGTTATATTTACAGTCGTATGCATATGTTGTTTTTATGGTTCGGCCGGCTCGGTTAACGTCTTCTTGAAATCTTCTTCACGGGTTCATATCCCTTAGTAGTTTACGTCTTCATATCTGCTATTCTCACTCCGTCATCTACAGACAAATTGTTCTCCTTAATAATGTTGCTGATACGCGCTAAAAGTAATCTTGTAGTTCTCTCTCTACCTGTATATATATATATATATATAGAATCGCTTTTACGAAACGAAAAAGTAGATATCGCCAGTAACGCTACAGCTTTTTCTAATTTGCCGAAACAAATTCGTTATACTAACTTGCATAATAAATTCCGGTTTCCTTGTTCGGATACGATTGGTTCAATCGGTACTTGTTTGGTCGTTCCTAAGGATGCTACGGGCGCAAATTATTAAAGTTGCGGCATGCTTCGTTTTGCTTGCAATTTGCAATTCTTGCGGCGCAGCGGTTCATAAGTGCGTAGGTATAGTAATAAGCTAGCATTTGTAATTTGTCGGATTGATAATCCGCTGGATCTCTCGTCGGGAGGTCTGCTTTCATATGACGTACTCCCATCTCATTATGTCTTTTTCCCCGATGATAGCGATTGGGACGCCTGCCAAGGCAGCAGGCGTCCCAATCGGTACCACCGGGGTGACTATATACCCGAGGCAATAACCGATCGGCCCGGTTCCAGTGTGCAGTACAACTTCCCCGTATAGGAAATAGCCTTAGCAGCCCTCGAATGGGCCACGACAGTATGACAGTAAGTATTCGTTGCCACACAATAAATATCGTATGCCTTGCCTCACAAAGGGAACCTCGGGAATGTTACTATCGGGAGTTTATACATCTGACTAACTTTCTATTGGCCCGTGAAGGTACCCAGAGGACGCGTAAATCGCGCGTCGCAGGCAACAACGCTGGAAAGAGAGTCATAGTTACTCCCGCCATTATTGATGAATAATATCAAATGCCGCAGTACTTTTGCATAGTACTGCGGCATTTTATATTTTATCGCAGCAACATTAACAAATATCTCAAAGCAAGTATACTACTCTACGGATAGTTGGTTGGCATTTCCGTAAGGCAAATGCCCGTGTACGGTTTTTCATGTCATGGCTGATTTTTAATCCACTCGGGCATTTACCTTGTCTAAATTGGAAACCAGGCAAATCAATTTAAGAGTGGCCGGTCTGGGTCTCGGACCTAGGCGTCCCGAATGCAAGGCAAAGGCTTTGCCACTAAGCCATCTTGCTCGGTTTAGAAAGGGTATTGATTTTGCTTGCAAAATAAAATAATCTTCCAGGGCTAGGCTGCCACATATAATGCTAGTAGTTAACATGTTCCTTAAAAGTCGTGTGTAGATTATGGCGTCACATAAAAATGGTATCTACCATCCCGATACCTGTGGGAGAGCTTTTTCTCTTACGCAGTTAGCTCGATGATATTTTATAACATACTTATAAACATGTGTTTTATTACAATGTTATATATAGGGTGGTCCGAAACTATTTCAAAAGCAATATAAGGAATTGAAGAGCTCGTTAAAGCAAATATTATTTCTAAGGGAACATGGTCTCTGAGAAGTCTTGTTTCGGAGTGAGAGTGAAATTACTACAATTTCTGACACCGGTGTTTTTGACCCACATAGGAGCACAAAATGTGCAACCGCGAAGAAACGCGGTCCTTTGGGAGAAACGCCGGTCAGGAGATGCGATATGGTCGTTTAGAACAGAATTGCAAAAATGAAATACTTTTTATAGCTTTCACAACAAATACCTCAAAAGCATTACCCTACGACCACTCACAACGCTCAAAACTAGCACTAGTCAAGCAAATGCACATTGATGGCGATAATTTTGGTACCAAATATATGGCAATTCGAGCTGTGGTTGCGGAGTAATTAAGATTATTCGGCGGGATGTCGAAATTAAGTGCATGCATAAATAACTGTGAGGCGACGGTGCGGCTGTCGCACGACACGTCGGCGGGAGTGAACGTAATTACTGTCGCTACACAGTCATTTATGCATGCACTTAGTCTCGACATCCCGCCAAAAAAATTCTCACGAACACGACGGTGCGCTTAGTCCCCGTATAGGAAGACTGGTTGCCTCGCAATTGCACATTTTGTGCTCCTATATCGGGCAAAAACACCATTGTCGCAAATTGTAGTAATTTCACCCTCATTCCGAAACAAGACTTCTCAGAGGCCATGTTCCACTGGAAAAAAATATTTGCTTTAACGAGCTCTAGAATTCAGATAAAAAAAATTATACATGGTGCCATAAATCAATGATGATGATTACAAAATAAACGATACTTCAATGCAACTTTAATTATGTAGACTCCCTGCTTTGTCTCTGTAACAGTTCACTTAGTGGTGGGTTGTGGTATTCCAATAATATCTTTTTAAACCCGACATTGCTGTCAGTAGCTAGTTTTATTTTCCCAGAAAGATCGTTAATCGCAGTGACAGGTTGAGCTTTTCGTAGCGATTACATGAAAACTAAGCAAAATTTGTGTTTGTTCGTCTCAACATCGGATGTGAATGTGATTGCTTTAAATTATTTGAATAATCAAATGTGCCTAATATTTCTGAGAATAAGAAGTAATAGATAAAGATACTTATATTAAGATTAAGTGGTCATGTGAAAATACCTTTATCAGGCTTTGGTTTGTTGAATAGAAGTCTTTCTTCCTAGGATCGAGAGCAGTTAACGGCGGGGCGGGAGTGAGTAAGAGTGGGAAGTGCAGATCAAATGGGAGAGACCGGTCGGCGCTACCGGCAGCCGGTAAGACCAGCGAACGGTAAACACCTACAGTGTGCGATGTACTTAAACAAAAGACACGAAACTTGTTACACACAGCACAACTACTGTATAGAAATAACATGAGGCAATACGACAGATAGTAGTAGTGTGGAATGACTATACTGATACAGTGGCTATACAATATGCGCGTAACAATATCTTCATCTGCTCAAGATCAGCCTGAATGCGGCTACCAAATCGGCGCTTCAGGGCACTTTATGCAAAAGGTGCTGGAGGATGGCAGTTCATGTGATGACTCTGCTGGATGCGATTACTCAGATTGAATTTTATAATATATTTACGTCCAGGCTGCTATTGGGTTTGTTATCCCTTATCAATGAGCTTCACCGCCGTTATCACTGGTTCTTTCCTATCAGATAACTGCTGGTTATCGCTCGAGACACTCTACTTTGAACGAAATGCTCTGCCGAGCTCTCAGATCCACAGGCCACCCTCAATGAAGCCCCGGGCCGCAATATAGAAGACGGCCATTTCTTATGGTTTATTTTTTTTTTTTTTTTAAATTTTAAAAACATTTACGCACTTCGAGAAAGGTAGGGTGCTTATCTGGTATTCCTCAATCACCGACTCCCTAACACCCTCAATGGTCGGTGGCTGTACGCCAGACCTGCCAGCGACATACCGCAAATTAAGGAAGTAATCATCGATTGCCAAGCGGTGCGTATTTTATACGCTTGCTTTGCAACACAGAGCGTTCCGGAGATAAGGCATATGCTAGTTAATAATAACACCCGGGCTGGGTAAAAGTGTGTTTGTGTTACATGTTAAAAGGGCTTTGAGGCAATCATCGATCTAGCGTTTTCCTAGCTCTGCTATGTGTCGAACCGTCGGACATACCGCGGCGCGACATCTATCCCGTTTGCTTCATCGACATCCTTTCTGTGGTTCATGAAGGCCCTCCACGTTGCACAGAACATGATGAAATCCGTGGACTGCAATACGGTAGTTAGATGTCGATCTCCTACGCCGCTAGCCCGCCATTTAGTGCTCTTCATTGCTGCTGTTCCATGAATCTCTTTGTGCACCTCACCTATTTTTTGTTCACCAGTTCAGCATATAAGCGTCAAACCCGCGTTTTCTTCCATCGTTTTTTGCAGATCTTTTTTCTGCAGCGGGCCATCTTCTAGCGTGTGGGACAACCCTATGTCTTCGCGTATTCAATCGCGCTAAATCGTGCTCATCCCATTAAATAAGCGCAAACATCCCATTAAAAAGCGCTCATCCCATTAAATAATCGATTATCCCATTAAATAAGCGCAACTCGGTCTACTCTCAACGTATCTCATAATAGTGGGAATATCATATGTGGCTATGAGTGCTACCTGTATCCCAAAAAAAGCGACTCCTATACGAACCCCGTCGCCAATGCTTCTAACTGCCTCTCTGGCGCGTTTCGGTGCTGTCGATCATCGATACGTTAAGTTGGAACCTGGTCACGTCCGTCGGTGGACCGCTCAGAACTTCGATGGGAAATGTTTCACCGCAATATGTGAACTCTTCTATTGTAGTTCGTCGAGTTGTACGAGCAATCAAACTAATCGGCTCTAGGCCTGCGTGCGCCGTAGCAGCGCCGTTATCCGATGATACTCTAGCATACACCTCTCGCTGTAACTTAACTAATAACGCAACTGCGTCGGCGAGCGTACGAGAGCTGAGCAAACGCGGTCAGCACCGCTCGAGTTGACACCACCCCTGTAGGTATGTAGCAAAACCTTAATTTCATCTAGCAATTCTTTTCATTGTACTATGCAGTTCCTACAATAAAACACGTTTTGAATCTTGAAGCTTTCCACGTAGGCTTTACCGTCTGCTCAGCTAGACTGTCTTCGCTAGCTCTAACAACCTAAGCATGTTTTCATCTAGTTCTGCTAGCCTTTCCCCACTCGTTCAATCTTTAATAACTACGAGCCACTCGCCGGTCGTTTTCGTCGGATCTCGGCAACGGTTCTTGCCCATAGAGCCAATTGCAGCACGGCAGTACGTAAAACAGAAACACCGACACCCACAGGCTTTCTACTTTAAGGGTGCTCTACTCAATCTGTCATAAT
The DNA here is from genome assembly GCA_003439945.1 of Dermanyssus gallinae. Classification (NCBI taxonomy): domain Eukaryota; kingdom Metazoa; phylum Arthropoda; class Arachnida; order Mesostigmata; family Dermanyssidae; genus Dermanyssus; species Dermanyssus gallinae. The sequence continues at coordinate 6,432 of QVRM01005977.1, read as the reverse complement.
GGCTTATTTTTTCCGCAATTAGTATAAGTAATAAACTACCACATACACAACACTGTCGCACGTTGGACGCAAGAAATGTTACAAACGAATGTAAAACGAAAACAACATTTTATTAAGAACAATATTGCTTACAGCTTCCGTATTTATTCTCAACACTGGTCTTGTTCGCGTGGAGAGAGTTCAAATTGTTTTTAATAATTTTTGTTTTATTAATTTTTTTTACGCTTTGACAACCACATTTTAGACGCTTGTAATGGGCTAAGTTGCCTGTGGCACGATATCGTCTAAATGCACCTATCGTCATCACGTTCTCGTACTGGATTTATATAGGCTTTCTCCAGCAGAGGTAGGCAGCAGCAGCAAGAAAATGACAACCATGTCCAACAAATTCAACCAGCACGGCCAGGGCTCGAACTAGCGATGTTTTGCTAACCGTGGTTGCCATGGCAACGCCCCGTTTCGAACGGTGCGTTAGCCGCCTAAGGCACCGCCACTACACTAACGCAGATAACTAGATCTGTCTACAGCTATATATATATATATATATATATATATATATATCAAACACGTAACAATTTGGATGAAGTCTGGTGAATATTTCGAGGAGCCTGCATCTACTCTCGATGAATGGCGCCGTTTGCGATTAACTATAAGTTAGGCTGTTCTGTGAGCCCTCTTCGATACGAAAAGGCCAACGTCTTCGCTTCCCAGCTTCTGCCGCTGCTTCCTCTATCTCATGCTTCTGAGCCTCCGCTGAAGCCCCAGGACATCCGCGCAGGAGTCCTGGGGCTCATACTTTTCTTTAGAACGACTGAAGTGGTAGTCTTCTTCTCCTTGCCGAACCTCATCTCCTCTTCGTGTCATTGACATTTCGTCCTTCTTGGCTGGTAGTCAGTCCGAGGTGGACCTCAAAATGTCAAGCAAGGCATTCAAGCAGTGTACAAGCTGTATGGTATCCGTCTTCCCGGCTCGCTGGTCAGATGACAGAGAGTTAATTTATTCTTATCACCTCATCCTCCACCGATACAAAGAGCCACAATCTCGTCGACCTTCTTAGCCATTGAGGCCACCGAACTGCACTGTTCGAACGCTGGTCGCACGTCACAGCCTTCGAGGCCTCGCGAACTACTAATAGTTGCATCGGACTCTCTCTAATGATACTAGAATCATCATACTTAATATTGTAACGTTGCTGCGTTACGCTAGATCAGTGGGGTATGTAGACTCAGCCGGACGGCCTACTGCAGCGCGAGCACAGCCGAGCAACAGATAGTTATTAAGTCATACTGCTCAGTCTATTTATTGGTTCACGAGGCACCGCGGCGTACTGACACCCTATGCTGCGCGTCGTCATTCATCGTTCCTGAGTCCCTCGCGCTGCAGTACTTGTCCGGCTGAGTCTACATGGTGGGTGGGTGACGTGACGCTGCAATATCTCGGGGCAAGGCGGCGCCCACTTTATGCAAGGTGATCGCAAACGTGCGTCGCCATATTGCCTTATATAACACACAGCCGACGGACCAGCTCGTCATGCTGCACGCCGAGCTAAACGATATCTTAAAGAGCCCAGCCAGTGATGATATTGTCGAGGGTGTGGAGGCGGATGGAGCATCAGCTGGATGACCTGGTGACGCTCCTGCGAAGCCAACAACGTTAGGCTGACAGTCTGTTCTATCCCGGTGGTAACAGGCGGCCCAGGTAGAGACCGCCGCGCGGGATTGCGAGTTGTTAACGATAAAATTGTCGGCTAAATTTAAGGATTCGGCCCGTCTTTTATCGTGACTTCTTGGTATATCCAGCGCTGTGCCCGGTCTTTGGACACAGATGGTTGTCCATTTTAACCGCCGTGGGAGCAAGTCAGGCCGGCCAGGCATATCGCCCGTGAAGCCGCCAGTTTCCTGGGAGTGAAACCAAATATTGGGGGACTTAACAATAAGTTCAGTGCAACTCGGCGTCAGCCAGATAACCATTCCTCCAGGGCATTTCCCTCCCTGCTGCCGCGCAGCAGAAGAAACAACTCCAACAGCCAATCCGGGATTGCTCCTTTTCAACACCGTCCTCCACCACTGGTTCTCCCCGCCATTTGGCCCCCCGACTCCACATACCGCCTCCACCTCTGCCACCAGTACCTCCACATCCCGGCCCTTCCCAGATTACTGCTGTTTTGAACAATCTGGACTAAATTGCCGCCCCAGTGACTCCGCCCAAAAGTTAGCATCACTTCCCACTGCGGATGAAAACGCGCTTTCAATGTCACCTCACGCATCCCGTCGGAGTTCCAGGCCCTCAGCAAGCCAGCCAAACTGTGAGAGAGGAAAACTACAATGGACGCCGTCAGGATCAAGACCAAGAAGACAAACAGCCTGCAAACCTCAATGGGCTGCACCAGGCACTTTTCGCCAACAAATGTCCTCCACTGTCGATGCCCGGCAGGTCACGAAAGGCAACAGAGGAAACCAGCTGAACCCGGTGATACCGAACTCACCCATCATATTCCTGTCGCACTTAAAGCAGCTGAATCTTGCGGTCGAAGCGCTCAGAAATGCTATAGTGTGTACAACCAACCTCGGATGGAAGAAAAGATTCACGAGTAGCCGGTGGCGGTCAAACTAGTATAAATTGTTTTATCTGAATGCCCGCTCGTTGGCCACTCAGGCGCTATGGATGTTCTGCGAATTATGTTTATTAAACAGCATCGATTGTGATTTTTATTCAGAGACCTGGCTTACTACGCAATTAGTGACAGAGAGATCTCACTCGGTGACCGGTACTCAGTGCATCGAATGGACCGAGGGTCCAGGGGTGGTGGAGTGTGTATTTTAACACTCAAGAGACTAAACTGTCGCCGAATTGAGATACCCACAGGCTTGGAAACCGTAGCGGTGACGTGCATTATTATCACATTATCATTCGAATCATATGCTGTTATGTCATCAATGCGGACTCCGGCGCCCAAAGAAAGGCCCGTATCGAAAATGTAATAGAAGATCTAGAATTCTGTCTTGATGTCGGTTATCCTATTTGCGTGGTTGGTGATTTTAACATGCCTGACACTGACTGGTCCAATCTGCGTTTAAGTGATGCTACCAGCCCAGAGAAGGCTTTTACCAACTTCTGCATCATAAATGTTTTAGATCAGCTTGTTATGCAAACCCACAAGGGGAAACAACATTCTGGATTTGCTATTACATCTGAGAGGGAGCTCGTCACTGAGCCAGCAGTCGTAGAGCCCCCTATTGCTACAGATCATCGGGCTCTCAGCTTCCTGATTCGGATCCCTTCTTCCCATTTCTTAGAGCCGGGTGGTGGGCTCAACTTCTGGAAGGCCTGATTATGACTCGATCTGTACCAAATTTTGCGAGCGTAAACTGGGACGACATTTCTTTGCACGATGCAGTTGATATTGAGCAGATGTATAATTCATTATCGATTATATACACTTTCTTATCGAGGTATTCACACCCCAGAAAAACAATAATACTAATCCCAACATGACAAGTCTTCGAAACCATGTTCGACGGTTAGAGGAGCTCCATGAATGAATTAGCGACTGAAAGCAGTCTCAGTGAAGCTTAGAAAGGCCCGTCGACACGGTTGAGAATTCTTGAAGATTCAAAACTATCTTTTAAGGATGCTAAATCGTTTTACCGCTACCGCGAAAAGCGACTCCGAGGTCATGAGGAACTTCCTTTACTAAAAGTCGATAATGTACCCATTGACAATAACCGAAGTAAAGCGGCGGCATTCTCGAAACTGTTTTCCTCTGTATATACACCTCCGGATGATCAGCCGTCTTCACTGAGAAATCGCGGGCGGATAGAAGTCGCCAAAATCAAACAATTCATAAGCAGATTTTAATCTCAATCGATGACATAATTAAAAAGATCAAAACACTCAAGAACAAGTGCAGTTTTACACCAGATGGTATTCCACCAGTTTTTGTAAAAACACTTGTGATTTTATCGCCGAACCATTACTGTACCTTTTCCAGAGATCGTATTGTGATGGACAAGTTCCTTAATTATTTCGAAGGTCAATTGTAACGCCTATATTCAAAAAAGGTGCTACGGATTCAGTGGATAACTACCGGCCGGTTGGCTCACTGTCCACTGCGTCTATTTTAATGGAGAGAAGTTAATCGTTGATTATATTGAAAACATTTTAGTGCGTAACAAATTGGTTGACACCAATCAGCATGACTTTGCCAGGGGCCGTTCTACAGGGACACAAGTATATCTATGATCCACGATTGGAGTCTACACATAAACAATCGTTAGAACATTTCATTGCATATATTTGATTTTTTTTCAAAGGCATTTGATAAAGTGAATCAAATAAAGTGAATTAGAAAGTATTGACCTTGACTCGTCAACTTGTCAATGAGTGTCAGCATACTTACTGGGCGAAATTTTACCATCAAAGTCGGTAACGTAGAAAGTGATCCCCTCCCCTGCACCTCAGGGGTGCCGCAAGGATCGTGCATTGGGCCCCTGCTCTTCAGAATATACGCCCTCGATCTCCCAACAGTGATTCCAGAGGGTGTCACTTATCTCTTATTTGCGGACAATTTAAAAATATACTCAGCAGTCGACAATTCTACAAGTATTATTCAACTAGCAATTAAGAATATTGAAAACTGGTGTTGTGAGAATAGAATGCAAATATCTGTGCCTGAATGTGCCGTGGTGTCGTCAGATGCCAGTTCGCCACTGTATACACTCGGTAACGATGCAATACCAGTAGTTAAATCTTTTCGTGATCTTGGTGTGATTGTAAACCCCTAAATTAGACTTCTCTCAACTATAACTGCCACCGTCACTTCTGCTTCACAACTATGTAATACCATATTTAGATGCTTCATTTAAAAAATCCTGATTTCTATGTGACTTTGTACAGAAGTCTAGTCTTACCCAAAATATCTCTACTGCAGCCAGGTTTGGGGCTCCTTATATGGCAAAAGATATAAATGCCATTGAGAGGGTACAGGCCAAATTTATCAGACGGATATCAAAAATATGTAATATTCCTCGTGAAAGCGTATCTCTTGTGCCAATACGTACGTTACACGAACGAGGTGATCTATCGCTGCATAAAAAATTGTGTTGGCTCGGGACTGACCAGACCATGTTTAAACATATAATAAGGGACTGCGAAGTGGTGTGAATGTTAGATCACTGGAAGTTGCGCGCTCAGTGAAGGTAAACAACACATTCTCGTGGAGAGACGAAGTCTGCGAAGTCGACAGACCTGATGTATATTCTAATATATTCAGAGGTTAAATATTTTGTTAAAAACAAGTATACTTAGGCATATATGACCCTTGAATAAAGGTGCTTTTGACTACATCCCCCAGCTGAGTTAGCGTAACGCAGCAACGTTACAATATTGTAACGATGGTTGTTACGCTAAGTCAACTGGGAAATGTAGCTCAGTAGGACGGCAACTACAACACGAGAAGACTAAAAAAGAACCACGACATACGGGCAGAGGTTGGTGCGTAGCACAGGCCGAGAAGAGAATTAATTTCAGCCATCCTCCATCGGTATATTCATTGGTCCAAGAGGCACCGGGCATGCTGGCACCCAAAGGCTGTCAGACTCCGTTCTCACATGATCGAAACTTACAGCGATTTGTATTTGTTTCGTTTTGGAATCAGTTTAATTAAGTTTGACTCGGATTGAGCGGCTTAAGTCGGCCCTCTCTGTGTCGGCCGACGATGTTTGAACGGTGGAGGACGTTGTGGTTTCGGGCCGAAAGGCTGTGGCCGTCCTCTGCTGGCTGGTTGAGATCTGTTTTGTTGGTTGAGACGTGTATCGGTGGTGAACGTTGGTGCCGTTGGATAGTCGAGGTTGGCGCGGACGCTGTAGCCGTTGGACGTGGCGGTTAGGATTGATTTGAATTGCGTTGGCGGGGACGTGTGGCCGTTGGACGTAGTTGGTTAGAAACTCATTTGAATTGTGTCATGATGCGTTTACAGTGTAGTGCATGGTTGAACCATCGCCGTACTGCCGTACTACTTTGTCCAATCTTATTTTATGACCTCAGTTGACTGGGTCTTTCGCAATCTGCATTACCATGACCGAGCCCGTCTCGCAGGCCGCAGCGACCATCTTCAGACTTCTCTTCTCAACGGTGCACTTGCTGAAGAGACCCGATGTATGGCTTATAACAGCCAGCGTCGATGACAAACGGCTATCCTCGGCAAAAATTGCCTACAAAAATACGGGTCGGTGACTATGGGAGTAGTCTTGTGATCGGACCAGCGCGGCGGGACTAGTTCACGATGCCGCTAGGTGGACCGCCTCACCAGTCTGCACTGTCCGTCAGACTGCGCACGGAGATGAGATGGCGTCGTTTGCGTGCTCACACCCACAGCGTGCGACTGGGGGCGAGCCACAGTTTTGTAAGCCTACTCTGTTAGGCACGGCGAAA
>QVRM01005976.1:1237500-1282529 GCA_003439945.1 Dermanyssus gallinae | reverse complement strand
CCACGACAACACCATCAACAATAACAACAACACCAACAACAATAACAACAACACCAACAACAACGACAACAACAACCACGACAACACCACCAACAATAACAACAACACCAACAACAATAACAGCAACACCAACAACAACAACCACACTAACAACAACAACAACACCACCAACAACAACACCACCACCACCAACAAAAACAACAACAACACCACCACCACCAACAAAAACAACAACAACACCACCACCAACAAAAACAACAACAACACCATTACCAACAGAAACAACAACAACACCACCAGCAAAAACAACATCAACAACAATGACAACAACAGCAACAACAACAGTAACAACACCAACAACAATGACAACAACAGCAACAACAACAGTAACAACAACAGTAACAACACCAACAACAACAACACCAACAACATCAACAACACCACCACCACCAACAAAAACAACACCAACGACCCGACTCTCACCCCGATGATCAGCCCACCCAGATGGGGCTGCTTCTGCTGCATCGTTGCCGAAGTTGTTGTTGCTGTTGTTGTAGTGATGGTTCGCGGTCGTCGCTTGCCTACTGCTGTCCGGGCGATGATCTCCTGAGCCTCGATAATTCGAGCAAACACGAAAAAAAGCCATACTTCTTGGGCGATGCTGATGATATTAGCACGATACAGTGACAATGACAATGATGATCACGGTGATAGTAAAGATATTTTTCAGATGCTCACGGATTTCGTCTCAGTGCTGTAAATATTGGCGCAGCACCTACGCGAAAGAGTAGATGTGTAAAACACGTGGCTGCATGAACCCGTATAAAGCAACCAGGCGTGCTGCTAGATATAAATAAATATATATATATATATATATATATATATATATATATATATATATATATATATATATATATATATATAATTAACTCCCGATCATGCATGATCCATATCGGCGGCCTGCGGAGTATTCTCTTCTACGGAACGGTCCATAGAGACCAGGACAAGATTTTAAAGGCATTTTTACGTTATTTATTAACGAAAGATCTTGCAAGAAGACAGTGCCGCTACAAAGATCTCAACTTTGTTTTGATATCCGTCACGACAATTCCGTTAGGAAAATGTCCGTCGTTTTACTCACTCTGGCGTGAATTTCAAAATCAAAATTTGCAAGTGGTACTACTTCGAGCAAGCTAGACCAGAGAACTTTGTGATCGATAAATAACTATGGTATATATATATATATATATATATTATGATGCTCCACTAACCGTTGATGAGTTCTTACATATAGGCCACACATTATTATTATCATTAGCATCGTCGCATTTCGCGTAGCGGCGGAGCGTTCGTACATAAAGGTGGTAAAGGTCGGCTTCGCACAAAGCCTACATCTGCCCTCAGGCGACACTTCGTGAAACTTTTCACGCGCACATATATTCGTATAGAAACCACGAATAGCGAAACTCTGTTATTAGATATCGATTACTGTAGTTTGGGCCCAGCGAGGCCTTCACCTTCACTGCCTGTGTCTTGAGTTTTTGCTCCCACTCCGAGAGGTATTCGCAGAGCGCATCTATCCTTGGGAGGTCGTATGTCCTTTAAAGATTTTCTACGAAGAGAAGAGAAGTGTCTTTATAGTCCCGCGTATCCCCCCTCCCCGCCGCCACGGCGGAACTTGATCGCCTTTGTTTTATTTAAATTGCTCTCTAGGGAAATGCGGTCGGCGTACAGCTACTACGTAGCCACCGATTGCTACTGATGAAAACGTTTGCAGAAATAGAGTGCTAGGTCGTCTGCGTACACGAGCGTTTGTTATTGTGGGTGCTGTGTCTGGGTCCAGGTCCGAGATCGTTCACTAATGCTGAAGAATAGGAGCGGGCTTATGTATTTTTTCTCAGTGATAAACCCATAGTTTATTTTCATTAATTAAAACACATTTTATTTAATTCATATATATATATATATACATTTTGAGTACTATTATTATTTAATAATAATAATAATAATAATAATAAAATTAAGTCTTCGATATTTACATATTATGTGTCGTATAAGAATGGGACCTGCCACTTATGACATTAGAATCGGGGACTATCATTGCCTCATCGTGCCGTCGATAAACATGCGTACTCAGACTAAAAACATGTGGATTTGCGCTCTGGATAAAAGAAATCTAAGCAAAGTTTTGGGGTGTCGTAGGTTTCGCTAGAATAAACATCTTTCCAATGGAATGCGAGGCCCTAAGGTCTCGTTCAGGAGTGAGAGTGAAATAGTTCTACCCTTTGTTATATCTATGTGGCTGACCCGACATAGCATTTCGCAATGTGCGATTGCAGGAGAACGAATTGTTCGATATAGAAACTGAAATTAGATTTGACCCTGATAATTTCAGAAAAATGTCAGCGACATGGGTTAGGTTGCCAGCATCAAAAAGGTCCAACTAGCAAACTCAAATAGTCGACATGAAGAAGTTTGCAAAAATCAACATCGTGACGCCTCATTTTTAACTTTCACGTTTAATGCAATAAAACTACAGTACACCAGTGGCTGTTGTATCGTCATTATCTTCTTTATGGGAATATGAGAGATATTTTAAACTTACTAAACTCATATTCCTTCTCACCACTCCCCGCCAAGATTCGAATTGCGTGGCATTTCTACGCTACCGTGAATGAAAGGTATCACTTTTCCTGCGCTATATGCCTGTGCTTTTCGTCTGTGCTTCTCCGGCCCGAAGGCTGCGTCGAGACCGCGCTGAGGGCTAGCGGCTTTTTTTATCCGACCACCTTCTCTCTCTCTCGGCCTCTCGCCTCGACCTGCCCTGTCAGGGTGTTAACTATTCTCTTCCTCCTGTCCTGCTCTAGAGTTATCTTCATGATAGATTCGTCCCTCCCCTGTTATTATGGGACCCTATAGGTCGCTAACTTTGGGACGATGAAAAACAGCTTAATCGTATCATAAATTGAACCACCATAGATTAGGCACCAATCGATCGCTCGCATTCGCATATTTTGCAAAGCTATGCCTGGTCAACTATATCGATACAACACATTTTAGTAACTTCACTATCACTCCCAAACACGGCATTTCTACTTTTCCATTCCTTCGGGAAAATGTTTATTCTAACGAGTAATGCGAAGGTTAAAACTATATATATATATATATATATGGAGAGAGAGACAATCATGTACAGGTATAGTTTCCCTGAAGGCCACATATGACTGTATTTAAATTGACATTTTCTGCCTACCCAAACAAATATTGTTATTGGTTTCCAGAAGATGGCGTTTTTATTTAATGCGTGGTGTTGGAGATGAACGCAAAGAATGATCTCATTGCAGTCTCTTTCTCTCTCTCTCTCTCTTGTGCGCGTCCAACAAAAAGAAGCAGAAGAGAGACGTAGTTCTTCAATCGGTTCCCGTACCTTCTCTATAGAGCCCTTCGTCCATACAGCACTACTGGCTGACATATGGCTTCAATATCCATATCCTCCATTTCGATTTGATCCAGGATATCGAAGAGTTCGTATTCTAAGATAATAAAGCATCCGAAAATAGAGAAGGAAAACATGGAAAGAACTGATGAAAGTCTGTGAAAAACGGAAGCATTTTAGCGCTCTGTTATTGTGTAGGCCAATTTTTCCTGTACTGCAGGAAATACATTTTGTTTCTTGCTGTGTTGACTGGATATTTTACCAGAGTTATTTTAGCTAGAAAGAAAATCGCAAAGAGAACAATGGTGGGTCAATATATACGAGACCAAAGATCACACAAGATGATTGACAGTGCAAGTGCGCGATAAGCGTACAAAAACAAAGGCTAACAGGTGCCCAAACTTTTGCAGACGGGAAGTCATTCATCGCTCTGACGACTCGGCTGAATCCATCTTCACTAGCCTAGAACTTCCTATCGAACAAAAAGTCCACCGTTATTCGTGTTTTAGTTGGTATGAGAAAGTGTAACAGATACACAGATACGTTGGGTAAAATAATCAAGCCCCTAACACGCAAATATGCTTAAATCCAGTCTTAAACTAAATCCGATCAATTGAAGACTCTTTGGCAAGCGTCTTATATATACATGTTAAGTTGGACAGGAGGTAACTTGAATTTTAAAATGTGGTTTTGAAATGCCCATCACGATTGTCTTGAAGCTACGTTTATAAAAACAGATATCTATGTGACCGCACAATATCATAGATTCTTCAAGTGTTTTGTAAAGTGATTTTATTAATTGTATTTGCTATATAAATTATGTCGAAATAAACAGCAAATATTTTCAGTTACAGACGGCGATTTTGTGTAAGTAAAAAAAAAAAGCCTTTACTGCTGCAAAAACGGTCTGAAATATCTGGAGCGTATTCGGCAAGGAAATGCGCAGTCTCGTAAATAGAGAGGGGGTTATTTTCCACAAAGACAACGCGAGACCGTTAGTTACCCCAACTTCCGCAAAATAGCAAGCTTCGATTGGGAAATGTTGCCGCATCCATGTGCTCAGCACTGGACAACGTACAGTCGGTTTGCCTATGCCTGCTATTCAGGTGTCTATAGAACTAACCAAAAAGCAATTCAGTTTGGTAGAAGCAGCAAAATCACACGTGTAGACATTTTTAGGGATGCAAACAACACATCTATTGGCACTGGGATTAGATAGCCTGGTCCAGAGATGCGAGAACATTTTGGCTAACAATGGAGATACTTTTTGGGTGAATAAAATCAGTTAACTAGCTAACTTTTTAGATCGAACTTCAAGTTAAAAAAGTACAGTTACTTTATGTGCTACGCAATAAATATACACATTCCCATCTCTCTATCTCTCTCTCTCTCTCTCTCTCTCTATATATATATATATATATATATATATATAATATAGGAGTATATATATGCTCTATATTTATATATATATGCTCAGAATTTATTTAGTAACGAGGTGTAAACAAATGTCGCTCGTGATGACAAACTACATTTGCCCGACGCTCAGGTCTGGATTTAACCACCTGGACAAATTGCCATGCACCGCAGTAGCGTGACCGCGTTACATATATTTTTTTTTATTGGCTGTAGAAGAACACCTTATGAACACCCTATCATTGCTGCCCGGGTGTTGTGAGGATCCAGGGACAGACGGGCTCCCTAGCCTACTTTCTAAACCTTGCATTTTGAAGCCACCAGTACGTGGTTCCCCCATGGCTTATCTGAGACACTTGCATAACTTAGCAATAAATATCTCAGTAATTTTACCTGGGCCCCTTAAAGTCTCGAAGGCAAAAGCTCGAATGCCCATAGCTGAATGCGTACTTCGGGCACTTATTTCGCTCCGCCTGCGAAACAGCATAACCAGCATGGGCATATGATTTAGAGCAGCGTGTCTCGTTCTACGGCCTGAGCTGCGGATGCAGGAACCATGGTGACCTAACGGTCAAACCTTCGTGCCGCAGCTACACTCATGCTCCGTGATCTGGGACGCCTTAAGGCGAAGACCAACGCAAAACCTGACGACAAAATCCCTTTAGAAGTTTTCAAAGGGAACACTTAGTAGAGCATTCAGCATGCGCCAGCACCACTAGATGAAACTGTTCGGAGGCGTGCGCTGTCCACCTTGTCTTCTACTGAATCAATAAGATTGGTTGGACTTATATCCTCCAATGGCGCTGCCCAGCTTGTCTGCGAAAACGGGTCCTCAAGAGGGACTGTTCCAGTGCGCATTAAGAGTCGTTCCTTAGAATCCTCTTGTAGAGTAAGTAACCTCTCGACAGCTGGGGAATCTCGTATCTTTGACGCCCTTTGTCAGGCACTATAGAAGGGATAAAGAAAAATTCGTAGGAACAACTCAACGGCACCGACGTTGACAGTGGAGGATATGGACGGAAGGTGCCAGATACAGACAGATAGTTGCCGCGCTCAAAGATATCTTGTATTTTGAAATCTACTACCTTAAATTGCCCGCTTATATATATATATATATATATATATACGGTTTGCTGGAGCATAGTAGTATGATGACTTTCTTGCTAGTCGACGCAACTCAGACCGCTTGGCCTTAGCCACGCGTCGCGTATTCAATGCAGCTGAATAACTCGTACTTCAGGCTTCTGGACAGTCGTACACATTTTCTTCTAATACTATACAAGGGCTCGGGATCAATCGCGAGCTCGTTCACGAGGGTTTCTGAGGAAAGATGGCGTTTGCCTCGACTGGAATGACACCAAACCCAACGTCAGAGGGGGTATTATGATCAGCAAATCTCCATGACCATGATGAAAGCTAGCCCGAACTAGGAGTTTTCCGATTGCAAGCAGGGAGGGGGGGTGAGGAGTGGGTTGCGGGGCAATATCGCGATCGATTCGAGATGTCCGCTTGCTTATGCGATTCTTATGAATACAGTATTTCGACACGGCCCGTTGTAACCCCGGCGGCGTCGTCATCGTCGTCGTCTCTCCACATTCATCCAAAGGAGAAGAAGACCAAGAAGACGAAGAGCAACGACTGATGGCTGAATGCTACGGGTCGTTCTCTAGTGTAACACTGACTGTTCCCGTTCCCGCCCCTGCCACAGACACCTGTGAATGTGGCCGTCCGGAATCGGGCATGCGTATACATGTATGCACTTTTGTATGTGTTTATATGTGTGTATGCATATTCGATAAGGCGTTGCGCCTCTGGCAGCCGCACACTATGTGTGTGCACACGTACTTCGTTGCTTCGGTGGGCTGACTTCTGTTTTATTGCTCTTGTTCGGATCGGATACGACTGCTATGTACTGATGACTGGGCAGTAGCAGCAACAGCAGCAACGGCAGCAGCAGCAGCAATCAAAATAGCACAATAATCAACTTTTCTCCGCTGTCGTTTATGTAATCGTTGCTGTTGTTGTTGTTGTTGTTGTTTTTGCTGCTGTTGCTTGCATTTCTGCTGTTGCATGTTGGGAGAAATATGCACTGGGCGTAGTCGGTAACTCCGACCTGCCTTTAGCTAGCTTTCGGTGCCGTTTCCACCTAAGCGCGTATGGGGTGGGCACATAGTGGGTATTCAGGATAACTGTGTCAAGTAGAGAATAATGCACCTGGTGGATACGTACAGCTGACAGTGGTCAAGCAAGTTGTTTGCTGCTGTTGCCGATCTTGGTGATTTCTTTGTTGTTGTTGTTGTTGCTGCTGTTGTTGTTGTTGCTAATATTGTTGTCGATGAAATTGTTGTCCAGTGGGACAGTAGCCAAAGAGCTCGCGCAATCTCCACCCTATCTGCCAATTTGAGCGTTGGCTTGATAGCGTCGCCTCACAAGCTGGCAGCTTATACCGTCAATAAACATAAATCCCGACCATCAGGTCATCGGCGCGTTTGTGGTCATAGCGAAAAAGAGCGTCAGGTGTCGTGGTACGGCCGACCCCCGAGGGGATGTATCGCCGTTTTACCCACCGCTTAGCCGCAGCCCCCTCACCAGTTAGACCGTCGTCTGGCCGGCTGAGGCAGGAACATCCAGGTCATTCAGCTAGCCGGGGACGGTGAGGAGAGCCAGAAAAGCGTACAATAGAGCAGTACAGTAGGGTGGTGACAAAAAGACATTGTTAAAATCGCTAGCGAAGTCGAACGCACCGATCCGCAGCCAACTTTGTAATGTCAACGAAGACACACATAATATGACCACAAGAATGACACGGCAATGTCGGTCTGCAGCTCACACCTTTTCAGTTGACAATGTCGGCTTTCATCGTTACAGCCAATAACGTCACCCTCGCACGTCAACGCACGTTCTAACGAATGACTAACCTCTAACCGCCACCATCACCATCATCAGCATGATAATCACCAGCATACGCGTAATTATCATTACCGTAACCGTCACCATTCTATCCGTCGTCATCGTAAACATGCATCGTGCATACCGTCGATTATCGATCATCGATCAAGTAGTTTCGTGTACAAACTGCAAAAATACGCCGCTCGTTTAAACGAGGATCGGAAGCCGATGGGCCGTCGCGCACATAAGGGGACCTGTGTGTAGCGACAGCGACAGCAGAAATAACTATAGCGTTCACAACAACAACAACAACACCAACAACAACAAACTACAGTAACTAATGTTTATGTTACTGTTATTGTTGTTGATGTGATTATTGTAGTTTGTATTTCAGCAAAACTATATATACATATAAAAAAAATAAAAGTAATGATGATACTCTGCAATTATAAATGAACCATGTAAACACATTTGAGACAGTCAGGGGGAGTTCTACTTAGATATAACCTAATATAACGTTTGAGTGATCTTCACGAATGAGAGCCATGCAAAATCAAAAGGCCCTGGAAGATTATATCTATTATTCAGAAAGCCATGCAAAAATAAATAATGATTTGTTACCACGCGGATGAAGTGATCACTTTGTCACTAGTGGCATTGCTTGTACTGTAGGCGTTATTTAATGTTTTAGCAGAATATTCCGTTTGTCCGCACAGATTACAACAGCCATTACGCCAAATACCTATAGTACCCTCCATAGATTCTAAGCCAAAAACGTTTCTTAAACACTTTCTGTCGTTTACTCTGAACTGAAATATAGTACCCTGCTGTATGGAAGTGGCTCTCCAAGTACTTCATTGCCTTGGATTGAAATTCAAGACAATGAAGTACTTGGAAAGCCACTTATATACAGCAGGGTACTATATTTCAATTTAGAGTAAACGACAGAAACGTAAACCGTTTTACAAATATTCGTGAATTGGCATTTATTAGCTCATACAGTAGAATGTCTGCCCAACGCAACTTCTCAAAAAGCCTTCAACATGTTTATATAACTTAAGACTCTAGTGAAGATAACACCTAGATAACTGAAAGTCTCCCCAGCAATTGCAGTCTGACATTGGAATTATTTCTGACGAGGCTAATGAGTAGAATGATAAGTAAGGTTAATCGTGACGATCACTGGACAGGTATTTACCGACACCTGTGATGCAGCATTCGGCATAGCGCACGCGTGACATTTTATTAATTAATTATTTTTATATTGGTTTATTGTGACTTTCTTAAGATTGATTTGTAACATTTTCTGTTTTTCACATTGAGCAAAAGGCTAGTATATATATATATATATATATATATATATATATATATATTAAATAACCTTATTAGATATATATCTATATATATATATATATATTTATATATATATATATATATATATATAATATATATATATATATATATATATATATATATATATATATATATATATATATATATATATATATATTAAATAACCTTATTTACGCAAAGCTAAAAATTTATTCTTGCTATCGTATCCGTAAGTTTGACCTTGAGGAGCTCCAGGAACTATGAGAAGCCAGCACGCATGTGTCATCGGCAAACGAATTTTCTTATACCATTGCAAAATTCATGCATATAATGTATATACATGGTGAACAAATTTTGCTGAATTTGAACTAAAGTTTGCTGAATTCCACAGAAATAATCATTTAGTTAACCAATTTGATTCCATTAGTAAGGAAGGACATAAGATTAGACGATTTCTTTAAATCAAGAAATGCCACAGATAAATAATGCTTTCTCTCAATTTGTGATTCACAATGTTCTCTAAGCCAACATAGCTTCTTCGATGCATATTCCTTGTCTAAATCCATATTGTACACTGTTAATTATTAGATTTTTCCAATTAATTTGGTAATCTGAATGTTAAGTACTTTCTCGAATATTTTGCTAATAAAGCTAGATAATGAAATAAGGCATAAGCTGTCTACCTCTATGTACAGGTGTAACTAGTGTAGTTTTGAAAATATCTGGAAAAAAATCTTTGTCCAAACAAAACTTTATCAGGTGACCTAGAAGAAAAGCAAACACATCAGAATTACAATTTAACAATCTGTCTGGTATTCCCTTGTGACCTACTGTTGCCGGATTATTGGGATTATGTATTAATTTTTAGATTACATTGGCTGACGGGGCTGCAAATACAAGTAGATCGTTTATGATTAAAAAGTCTCGTATTTTTGAATCCACGTCCTGCAGGGCCAACATCGAGAAAGTAGTTCTTTCTTTATCTTTGACTTATAAGGTTGCAGTGCAAAATCCCTACAATTTGATACCTCGGCTGTTGGCGACCCGTACACTGAATTAACTACGAAAATACTTTTTCAAACTCAAACAGAATCATAATCGATTTACCATTGGCAACACTTGATTTTCAACAGCTACAACGCGTAAGTTACTGTTCACAAATATAGCACGATTTGTATTCGAGCACCGAAAATCGTTGTTACCTTCGATTTATTATAGTTATTGTTTTTTAGGATTTTCTATTAAAATCTCATTCAAACAAAACGCATGGAACTTACCAACTGCACATTTAATATCACCTTATATCTGATTCATTCCTTTCCTTAAACTCTGAACATTTACAAGTTTTTTTTGGGATGACGTCTCACACCAGCACTATCGACTTAGCTTGTGTTCTTGTTCTGTTGCTTGTTTTTGTTAGGGCTTCCAAACTGACAAGCTCTATTCCTATCCCTCAGACGGCAAGGCAGCTTTGGTGATGGATCCGCCTGGACCGCCCCCCTCCATTCCGTAAATAAGCTTTCATTCCTGTGCAGTACGAAGGCCCTAAATGTCAAATGTTAACTTTTATTTCTATCCTCCTAATGGGCACAACAGCTTCACGAGAGCATAAGGGCCCGATTTGAACTGAGCAATCACGTTCGCATTGATCAGTTTTGTTGAACGATGTAATTTGATTTCTTCCAGAGACTGGGGAATCAAATCGAGATTTTCGCGCCCGAGATGGTCGAGGCAGTTTTCCCGGTCGCCACGTTCTATTTGCTCCAACACAATGCTAACTATAACCGCGAGTCAGGCGGGGATGACGAGGAGAATGTTATTACACGTTTCACGATCACTCCCTGTCGGCAGTCATGTTGATAGTTCTATGATCTCAATTTCATTGTTATTGCTTCACTCAACGGCTGCAGCTGTTGTTGTTGTTGTTGTTGTTGATGCTGCAGCAGCAGCAGAAGCAGAAGGGCTTTCACCGGTTGCTGTGTTGCCATTGTCGCTGTTGCTGCTCTTATGCAATGAAGTTGGTTGCCTCTCCGCGAGGTGCTTAGGATCACGTGGGTTAATTATGCGCAAGCAAGCCAATGCTTAGGTGGGCAGACGCCACCACCTGCAGACCGACTGTTCGGGAAGCTGGTGCTTCTTATCGTCGTTGTCGTCATCGTCGTTGTCGTCATCGTCGTCGTCGTCGTATTCTCCTTTGTCTTCTCTCAGTAACTTTGATGACGGCTGATGAAGGACGCGCCGTTGCGTGCCCGATACGGTTGCCGTCAACCGTCGTTCCATTGGTGCTTGTAATGAACTCACCCCCGACTAACTCCTTGCGAAGCCTTTGCGCCGTTCAGAGACAGAAGAGCCCGGTTGCCAGGCCAGGCCGTTGCTGTTCGAAGACGGGAGAGCAACCAAAATGCAATAAGTACGCAGTACGCCTGTAGTGCAGCTACAATCTGCAAACTGCCATCGAATGCGAACAGACCCTGCGCGGCGGTGTTTTCGTAGCCTTACTTCTTTGCATCTACGCGTGCATTGTTGACCAGTGAAGATCGCGGAGTAAATACTACTCTGCACAGGCTACATATATATAAATATATATATATATATATATAATATGTGTGTGTGTATATATATATATATATATATATATATATATAATTATAAGCGTCTAAACTGTTGTTGTCAAAGCCAAAAAATCACATATATATACAACATTAACTCGTTAACTCTCATCATCATCTCGTTAACATCAACTCGTTAACCCTAAAGAGATAGCCTACGAGCTTAACCGGCGGTTTCCTACGCTTAGAAATTTCAGACTTGTTACATAGGGACTCTTTCTGTTCAATGAGGTCTGGGTCAAAAGGACCAGTTGCTAACGCCTACTGGCGTTTCAGTAAGATTTGTGAGTTTCTGCTCAGTCTTTGAGTCAGTTAAAGTCCGGATGTTGTGGAGGTGCCCGCAAAATACGTGAAGTAGACAGTCGCGTAAATTGCAGGCCCGCTGGCAAGAATTATTCGACGTTCTTGCGGAGGGCCTACTCCTAGTGCATTGTCGAGCCCGGCGGCGTAGTGCATTCGCCTGCTCCTCGCGACCAGACGAGACACGCAGAGGTGCGCGGGTTCGAGCGCCACCGTTGCAGACTTGTATTTATGGGGGTCCGTCTATGAAGCAATACGAAAGTCCCATGGACGGCTGGGGGTCAGTCCGAAAATTATTTTTTTCTTGCTTCTAGTGTATAAAACCTTGTTTCTACCGTTCTTTTGATATGGTTAGCTGAGGTGGGGGGTATGACGAGATCACGCGCAGAGCAAAAATCTTACGACGCACTTAGAGCTACCTTTACAAAGGGGCGCAGTCCGTTCGAGACCTGTACATTTCGTATTGCGTATTACCTGCCAATAAAATAAACACCTTGCCGGTTGCTACGCTAGCCTTTAGTTTCATTTCCTGAGAAACCATACCTACAAAGGTATGGTTTCTTTTTACGATTGGGTTTTCACTTGTCTCTATTACGAGCAGATTGTCAAAACGTGCCTTTAAAATGACTTCTGTGTCATTTTAAAGACTCCTGTGTACCGTCTTCCAGCTCAGCTGCCAGTCAGCTATCGCAGAAATGATGCAATCAATACCTCGGCACTGAGCACATTTGTACGCGAAGCAAAAAATGACTTCTGGATTCCCTGCCGCTGTGCTCGAAATAGTGGGCCTTTTGGACTGCCTTACTGAGCTACGTATACGAATGTTTTATTTATGCGTATGTGTAAATGACATTTAGGTTAACATATAGTACGACTATAAAAAGTGCATTGACACATGCACGGCTATTACGATTTAGAAGTGACATGCAATAGATTGTGCAACTGTGTTTAGATAATGGGACATTTGCATTCTGTTCGGTGCCTGAGGCGACCGTCGCAAGTGCTTGCTATTTGTATGTATTTAAATTAGATTTAATTTTTAACGAGAACTAAAGCGTTCCTGACCTCAATTAGGAAAATAATATATGCGTACAGGGTTCTGAGTTCTGGTATTAAACAAAGTGTATTGGTTTTATATAAAAAGCTTCTGCAAAAATGGCTGTTTAGGTCAAGTTTGCGAGGAATTTTAAGAAGAAGAATCGGATTTGCACCCTAACAAGATTTTGACGACTCAATAGCTAAAGCCTGCTGGCCCTCAAGACGCTACAAATTCGCTAAGATTATGGAGCGCCACAAGAATCGGGGTAATGGTTTTTACAACAAAATCTTCTTTTCCGATGAAGCCGACTTTTACCTATAGGAAAAAACTTCACGTTTGGGGCTCAGAAAATCCAAGGATGATCATCGAACAAGCACATTATCTTCAAAAAGTCAATATTTGGCGCGGTGGTGTTAACAGCCCTTACATCTTCGAAATCGTTTGTGGGGCGACTGTAATTACCAAGAGCGAGCGATATTGGGACATAATAGAAACCTTGTTGCGGCCGGAATTAGACGGATTGGGTGTGGACGACATGTGGTTTCAATACCATGGGTCCACAAATCGGTCACACAGCGGGCGCAACGACCGAGTTGCTTCACACAAAATTATCGGGTCGTGTAATCATCTTAAAATGAGACATTGACTGGCCGGCAGAATCTCCGGATTTAAACCCCTTGGGCTATGGACCTGGCTATTATGGGGTTTTGTATAGGACGCATCTACAGGGATGACTCCCTGTAAATGCGTCCTCCCCTAAGAATCAATCCCTGAGCTGAAAGGCTGTATTTGTAGAGTTATTGCCTAAATAGACAAAATGTATCAAAATGTCATCCACATTTGCCAGATGTTATATTTCACACCAACCCTCTCAGCCAGCTTTACCGGAAGATAACATTGCATTAAAAAATTGCATGCAAATATTTTTCACTACGTTTCGACACCACGTCGCGTACAATGTTAGTAGTATTATGGGTGAGCATTATTATGACACAAATTTGTTTCATATTTCCGACAAGCTGCCCCTAAGCTGATCCCTAAGCTAATCCTATAAGCAAGTGCCCACAGACACCGCGACCAACAACACACATTCATGTAGTACCTAGGGATCTTCCGTAACTCATTGAGGGCAAAGATGATTTTGATATGAAACAACTATTCAACAAGCCGTCCAAGAAGAATTTCCATCCGGTTTAAATGTTGGTAGTTTTTGTTTTTCTAGCGTAAATACCAAGTACATTCCCCGTACTGTACCATTCTAACATACGAAGACACTTGTGTAAGTACAATTACATCTGGCTGTCTAAGTCAATATTATATACTACTAATCCCACACAGAGAAGGAGCTTGCTAAGCAGAGCTGAGAGTGACAGCGGGCTTAGACGCTAAATTTGTAGTTTGTCACAACGTGCCATGCTCCAGCACCTCGTTGTCTAAGGCAATCGGGTTTAGTTAGAGCATTACCTTCAACAAGCATTATAATGGCAGCCAATCACTCCAAAAAAAATTTCATTTCGCCGCGCCATGTCAAACGCAGGCTTGTTGTTTAGCGCTAGGTGCTAAATGAATGGGATCCTCCCTGCCTTTAGATATTAATTGTAACCCATTTTTTAAAAGGACTTTCGGTTGCTAGATTGATATGAAAGATACTGCTGCTTTAAGGTGTTGATTGTAGAAAAGGTCCGTAGTATTATAGTAGTCCAAATGTCACTTTGGACCACACACAGCAAGAAGGCAGAGTTGCCGCGAGAAGACATTCCCACATATTTTTGAAAAAGTTTATCTATGGTATTATGTCGGGCGATCACTTTAGAGCTGAATGGGGGAGGGGGGGGGTAAATACTGGTATTAGACAGAATTGCGCAATTTTTATTGACTTTGAAACTTACGTTCATCCCTAAGATTATAAAATTATCGTCCTTCTACTCTGCTTGCTTCTTCATCGTATCATAAATACGATGAAGAAGCAGTTGATGCAGTATAAGTTTTGCGCCTTAGGCCTCGGCTTTGACAGCACTTGAGTGAGAGCCGTCTTCATTCGGTAACGCTCCGCTTCTAATCACTCAATCTAGCCATCTGGTTTCACTCATTGCAATAAGTTGCCCTTCTGCATCATCTCCGGAATACCTTGTGTTATTTACAGTGATAGGACGCTCCGTTACTTGTTTCGTCCTAAATTATCGTTTCCTAGCCCATTATTTACCTGATACGTGGCCTTTGATCTGGCTTATATTCGTCAGTTTTTGTTGTGGCACGCTATGTGCCCCGGCCTCTTTTTCTCTATTCTCATATTCGCTCCCGTAACGACTTCCCCGGGCCCGTCAGGGGCAGCATTCCAGTCGTTGCTCAAGCAAACGTTACCTAAAATTGGTATCTTCTCACCTCTTGACTGTATCCGCACGTAAAAATAGAGCGGCGTGCGTCGTCGACATTGCTGATGCTACATAAAACACATGTGTCTACTTGACTGCCCTTACCGATATTCGCTATAAAGGTCTGGAAACTGCCGTGCCCGTCAGAAAGAGCTTGGGTCAGATAGTTGGTAGTTTCTGCGTGCTCGTCTCGGTACCATTCTTTAACAATACCCTAGCTGGCTAATAAGATATTTACATAACGGAATTACACCTTTGTCGTGCTAACTGCATTATAAAGCGTACCGCGGGATAGGATTGCAACATGGTACCTATCGCATTGCATTTGACATCGTATACATATATATTCAACGCAAGTATCGTGGAAATTATCGATCCCGCGCCGTTACCAGATGCATATCCTTTCCTCCTTCCAAGTATTTGCTGTCATCGTCTTAGTTTTGTAAATAGCCAATTCTATATTTTTTTTGGTTTTACTTCCCATTGTCTAACATATGTTATACGCGGTTCTGTTCTAAACCTGTTTCTAAATCTGTTCTTAAACCTAACGGCGCCTGAATTTTTTCTGTCAATAGAGAATTGCTTTTCAAAACAATTTTGTTTCTGCAAGTACTTGACAGTTCCAGGAGCTTTTTATGTTCGTTACTCTGAGCGAAAAAAAACTAGCGCGTCATAAAAGTGTATAACATTACTAATAAGTGCTAAACGTTACTAATAAGTGCCTTTCCTCGGCACAGTCGTTCTCGTGTCTGATCTCCTGCAGCACGGAAAATCGACTCATTTGGTCATACAGCCGACCACCCCATGGCTAGGCGGCCCTTCAAGAGAACTTCTCTAGTCATTCTACTAAAAAGTAGGGTAAAGATACGGCTTGTCTGCTTTTTTGAGAGGGGTCTCAGCTGTCACTTTGCCCTAGCTTGCAGTCTGACCTTTTTGATTGCTTTATCCACTTCTTCTTTGGAGGTGCCCTGCGCGAGACCGTGGAAGATCAGCTTTGTTACGTCGCATCACCAAATTCCAGCATGCAGGAGGGACCTCTGTAATTGTTTCATCATTTGACCTCTCTCTCTTATTTCTTTCAGTCGAATGCCTTTGTTTTCGACTTCACGACTTCGCAAATTTCTTGTCGACAACGGCTAGAAGTAATTACAACGAGAACCGTTTTCCCGGGGAGTCTTGCATTTGTACAGTAAGCAGTAGGATTCTAAACACCAGCACCTTCGATGCTTGACGTTTCTTTCTACGATTGGTACCGGAGGAGGCGGCGTCACACGAGCAATTAGCGCCAAGTGTTTGGCCAGCCCTTCATATCTGAACACGGCCTTCAACCGTGCCAATCTGCACACTTTCGTTAGCTAATTCCGCAGCATCGTCAAGTCTTCGGAGGAAGTCTTCCGCAGTAAACTCGGTTTTCAATTGGAGTATGGCCGTCTCCGTAAAGCCTTCTGCCCACTTTAAAAATCTTCTCCGACGCCTTGTTTATATTAGTTAGGGGTCATGCTTCACAGTTCAAGCTTCGAATTCAGAATCATTTTCGAGACGGATTACTATCATAAAGATTACAATCTGTGAGCGTTTGTCGCTTCGTATTACCATCCTCTGCGAACTTCTTTAGGTGCTTTGCAACTTTTGCTCTACCTCCATCAGTGCCGTTCTCTGATCAGTGGCGAAGCTAGTCAGCGAGCCGTGTTCCCGTCGTCCGTCTCTTTCTGTCCGACCTGCGCTCCCGCTCGGTCAGTTTTTGATGTTGTTGTTTTGAAGCGCTTCCCTAAACAGGATTTCATTCGTTCGTTCAGGCCATGATGGTGTTTTCGTCCATATTCGGGTGAATTCGTTCATTCACCCGCTAGTCCCTTACTAGTTCCAGGCTTAGGTTGCCTGGTGGGAAGGAAACGATGAGCATCCTGCACTGTACTCTTGTTGTTCTATTTTTAATATTCAATATAGTACTTACAGTTTATCACGGTCGACTATTGTTACTACTATACCTAAAATGCTGTGTTATATGCTTTGTCAAATGACACATCATTAGCGTCGTCTGCGCAGCCAATCACGACTGCTGTCAAAATAGCCACAGTTAATAAGTCTATTATAGGGTATTGCCCTTTTGTACCGTTTTTGACGCTGTGTTACTTAAATGGTTGTGAATATTGCCATATCTCACTGTGGTGTGGTTTTGTTATTGTCGATGTTCTGCTTGCCAATTCTAACGTTGTTACCGCTATCAGCGTGAGTTCTACTAATGCCGCCTACGTTTTTCTCTGCTTTTTTAAGGCTATAGCCCTTTGGCGCAATCGTACTGGCATCGCCTGATCGCTTGATAGATTCCGTCGAACTCAGTTGCCTTTTTGTTGCCGTGAGTGTCATACTTGTCAACGTTACTTACAAATTCTTGTTGCCATCTTCTTCTTTCTGCCTACAGGACGCACAACGACCTTCGATCCACGATGATCCAGATGGACATCTGATCTATAAAATTGGTGACGTCATTAACGACAAATGTAAGTAGTCGACGACACGGAGCGACCTCTTTTGTATGTTACGGATACCTGATACTTTGGCAATATGTGGTGTGTCTAGATGTTAGCTGCGGCTGCTACGGTTGCAATTACGCATTGCTCCGACCACTCATGGATTTGACTCCGTCTTGATTTAAGAGCGTCTACAAGCAAATATGAATTGTACGAGCCAGCTGGGTAGTCTCGTGGTGACAAAAAGTTAGATTCGTTGCGTAGTTCTACAATGTACCAATGGCGATTATGAAAATGCTAATATATAATGGTGAAACATATCTAGGCGCAATACGTATTCCTATATGAAAGTAAACCATCTTAAGATAAGCAAATTTAGATCTACCCTATGTCTGCATTACTGCTGCGACTGTTGTGTCACCATTTACCTGAATTTGCACACGGCTAACTCCAGTGTAGTGCAAATGCGCTAGGCTTCACGCGACATACTCAGCGGTCTCTGCAATTTATCGCCCAGCGAGTGGGATAGAGGCTAAGGAGGCTCGAGGAGCAAGAACGTTACACAGGATATATATATATATATATATATATATATATATTGTAGGTGTCATAAACGTCTGGTTATTGCAAATCGCTTGCGAAATAAATCAAAATGTAATGTAGTATAATCGATAGCCATATGACACACCCCCCACACTTCCCGAGGCTTCTTGTTACCTACTCAGTAGATACCTCGGGAGGTACTTCGTACGTCTCTGCTTGCTGGCGCTCGATTGGTCCTTAGTGGCTTGCTACATTGTTTCCAAGGTTTTTGTTAACCACGCCCTAGACAGTCATCCATTTTGGTGCTGCTGCGGTGGACTTCATCAAAGGTCGAACGTTGTCCGTCTTGACTAAGAGCTCACGCGAAACTGCGCGAACGCACGAACTGTCTAGATGAAGTTTTTTCTATCATGGCATCCAGTCTAAACATAAACGACCAACGTAGCTAAGCGACAGGAGGAAACGGAACTCGGAAGGTCGCAAAGCTCAGAGCTCAGCGGATCCTTATTTTTCTCGCTTATGCTGTCTGTTGCTAGCAAAAGCTGATTTCTAAGTGTTGCTAGATTATTTGCATTCGTTCTAAATTTGCGACTGTGTCATATCTATATACGTTGCAGCTGATCCAAGACAATCCTAGCAAATATGACGCGTGCATGTTTTGGGTACAAAGGAGCAACGAGCTACATTGCCTATGAAACTGGCTATCGCAATCTATTCCTCCAGAATAAACCTTTGCGAAATGACCCAATGGTGCCACAAAACATGTTCTATATCTGCTACATGTGTTTTGCTGCTAAGATATCCAACTACAACTCTTATTCATTTGTTCGTAATTGCACGAATGTATATGTATACACACATATACACGAGAAACATAATTTGTTGGTGGGCGCTTTTGTAGAGCAGACGTGACAACGTGGTCTAGCAGAAAGCATATATCTCTCAAGCTATAGCTGCCAAGCAGTCATAGTATAGGCATTTTCCAAAGATGCGCCTGCTATTCAGACAGACGTGCAGCAATCCGGGCCCAGCCGCCATAAAACCTGGTCTATTGTTGTCATCGTTGTCGTACGCACAGGACGAAAACGGCTTGCTGAGGAATTCTTTTGCTTGGAGGAAATTGTGAAAAAGGAAAATCCGATTGCTGACTGAGCGGCCCGGTGTCGTCTCAGCGGAGCTCGCTTTAACCGGGCGTTTCCACCACTGCCGACGCCGTTTGGATCTCACTGCATCGCTCGCGTTTCAGCTAGCCTGCTCAATTGAAGCGGATAAACGGCTTTACCCGATTTACCAACACAAACTGCAATTGGCTATATGCGATTCTGCGTCCGTCAAATCCATATACGTAGAAAAAAAATCCGCGAATTTTATTTCGAGCTGCTGCCGACTCAAACGCGTCATTTCGATCGATATTTTCGTCGTAATTGTGACGGCAAGTCTTTTTCTTTAGCACGACGACTGGCACATTAGACGATGAAATGTAAAATGCAATAATATTTGTGTTGGTAGTATATATATATATATATATATTTATGTAACAGGCAAACGTATCAACAAAAAACGAAGACCTGGCGATGCATCAGTGCATCATACGCATCAACCAGAATGTACTGTTGCACTGTTGATGTTGCGAAGTTGCTTTGAGGTAAACAAGTGAACAACATTAAGGTCGTCAGCTCGAACGATTCTATAGATGCTCGGTCCTGCAACAGTCTGCAGGCCAGCTGAAACGAGATCGGCGCGAGCCAATGCGGAATAAATTGTTCTTCTCGATAACGTTACTTGAATAGTTAGGTTCACAATTCAGGTTACAAGGTTCGTTCGGCCATTACCTGTGTGTGCTATTTATTAAAGGGCAACGGCGGTTCTATGCTAACAAAAAGCCTCGACGTGGATGTGCTGACGGAGGTCAATCAGTCTGTCACAATGAGTGTGGCACTCGGTGCACACAAGTGCCTCGACTAGACTGTAACGAGATCCTACAACAACGCGGTAGAATTTGCTGTCGTAACGTTTACACGTTTAAAAGTCGCTACGATGCAACAGCAGTAAGTTGGCAACGTATAACTGTTTCCTGGAAAATGCGGACAAATATAACACTCTCGTAGAGAACCGTGTCAACGCACACACACTGACTTTCGACTTTGCTGACGTCCACGTATTCGCTTCCCCCTCGAGCTCAATCGAGTCGTGACCTACAAAATGTCGTCGAGACGGCGTCACGGCCCCCCCCCCCCCCCCACAGATCGCTAACTTATTATATTGACAACTGCGTTTAACTGAACGTGTTCACCTGCAACTTAGAATGACCTTGGCCTGTACCACTCGATGAGAGATCCTTGAGTTGAGACTGCGTTGCCCCGCAAGACGTCAATGGAGAGACTCTGGGGCAAGAACGGTGCAGCTCTTTTGTTCCCGTACTTATCTTCAAACGCTCGCCCGCGTTTGAAGCGGTCGAATACGAGTGAGGCTTTCTATGTATACATATATAGAAAGAAATGGGCGAACATATATATATATATATATATATATTGAGAGAGAGAGAAAGAGAGATGAAAAGAACTACAACAAGCGATGTAAGACTAGGTCGCTCTAGAATGTGGCGAGAGTCTGTGCTACCTAATCTCTCCGACCGACATGTCTCAATCGAGACTCGAGGCGTGCGCATGCTTACCCGCGCGAATATGTGCCCTGTGCGTAAGGGAACGAAAAACCTCTCTCTTCTTCTCTCGTTCCCCTCCCTTCTCCACAATATTTCTGTCTCCCTCTTACTATATATCTCCTACAGTCTCTATATGTATCTCCTACGCTCTCTTGCTTTTTTTCCGACCTCTTCTCTTGTTTATCTCTTCATTTCTTCCGGCGAGGCGAGCGACGTTAACTCTGCTGCCGCCGCCGCTCTTGTCATCAACGCTGCAAACTGACCGCAGAGAGATGTGCTAGATCTGCTGTAACTGTTGCTGATGGTTGGGTTGTTGCTGCTGCTGCTGCGGTGGTGGTGGTTGTCGTGAAGATATCAGCCTGTCGTCGTAGAGGTGGCAGTACTAATAGTAGTGGTAGTAGTAGTAAACCACACACGCACCGGTTCGTATTGTTCATGTCTAGGATAGCCCGGGCTACACGCGATTGCCGTTTTACCAAACAGCCTTCGCGAACGATTCTGCCACCTTCTTCTACCTGATACCTACCTATCGATGTCGAGGCGCTACCAGAGCATAAGAAGAAGAAGATGACGACGACGAAGAATATGAAAAGGAGGAATGCTGAGCGAAAGAAGAAGAGTAGCAAGAAACAAGAAGTCGTAGGTAGAGCCTTGCCCCTCGCCACTATAGGGTCTCCCCATAGGGTCGATCACTAGATCGGGCCGATCCGTCCGCGGGCTGGCGCGTCGACTGTATTGCATGCTGCCGAGGAAGGGAAGCAAAGTTGTGTCTCCTTCTCCTCCTCGGGTTGCTGCGCGTGGGCAATGAGAGAGGCGAGCGGCAAAAGAGGAATACGACGAGATGACGACGACGGCGATACCGGTGATGCTGGGAACTGACTCTTCCGTCGTTGTCGTCATGGCACAAGCAGTAGCAGCAGCAGAACCACCACCACCACTACCACGGCTACCACAACCACCACCTTGAGCAGTGACAGCGGTTCCGATATATTGGGCTTCGGGACGTTGGCGTGGTTCGGGCGTCGGGCCCGTTGACTTCTCCCGTCGAGCCCGTTTCTTGCCCGCGCCCCTCTCTCGCACAGCACTGCCTTGAGTTGGCTTGCTTCGCCTTGTTTCGTCTCGGCCTTCGGTCTTCATGGCCACCACCACCACCACCACCTCAAGCCATCATCGTCATCATTCACACACACACACGCAAAGCTAAACAGCCAGCTGCGCGAATCCACGGCTTCGTGAGCCCATTCCTTCGACTGCTACCGCGGCTACTGATTCTACCACCACCACTACTGCTGGTGGTGGTAAGGCTGCCGCTGCGGCTACCACTGCTACTTCTACAACTACTGCTACGATTGCAAATACGTCGGCCCGGCCCTACATCTATTGGTCGGTCTGTCTGTCTATCTATCTGCAGATCCGTATACACGGTCAGCACCGGCTGGCCGACTAACCAACCAACTGACCGACCAACCATCCTTGACGCCGTCGTCGTCGTCTTCCTTCTCGGTCTCAATACTTCCCGTCCTCGGGGGCTCGCACCTCCTTGTTGGATTCTGCGGACCTTGTCTGTGGCTTTCTTTCCCTCATCCCATGCCCCACCCATATCTTTCCCGCTGCTGCTGCTGCTGCTTTTGCTATGCTAGAAAAGCCAGCCAGATAGATAGAGACCACGACGCGGGCCAGCGCCAGCTGCAGCTGCTGCGAAAGGAAAAAAGCGAGCCAGCGAGATGACGGCATCGGCAATGACAACTGCGACGACCTGGACGCCGCCGCCGCCGTCGACGACTACGACGACGGCGACGAAGGCAAGATTCACCCCCGAGGTTGACACGGCACAATCGTGCGTACCGCATCATCACGACGGACCTGGCTCACTGCTAGTCCTACTGCAGCCGCCGTTGCTGCTGCTGCTGTTTCTGCTTCTTCGTTTCTTGTCTTGCTTCCGTCTCGACCACACGCCGAAGCATCGCCGCATGCGATACGCGCAGTAGACGTGCTGCGATGTGATGGAAAGTGATACGATAAGAGGACAGATATGTATATGTACATATATACTCATTTATATAGAAAGGGATACACTGTGAGAAGGCGATGAACTGAGATGCAGTCGCGTTTTGCCACTGCTCGGTCGTGACGACGTCCGTCCGCAGGCGACCGGCCGCCATAGGCCACGAATCGAGGTCTGAGTGTCGAGCGACGTGCGAGCAGACACACCAACCCGAGATCTCGACTTGCAAATACACGAACGACGGACACCTGCGGAAGCCGGCAGCCCCGTAACCTCTCACTTTTGTACACACACTCACAGATCCATGCACCGAGAAACAAAGACTCGTCGTACACGTGTCTGTACGTCTATTACCACCGCGAGTCGCCAGTGGGGCCGGCGGGATCAAACAGCTTTGCCGTATTCGCGTGTTAATATCACGCCGACCTGCCCAAAGTCTGCCTCACCGCACAGCGGAACGGGGAAGTGGTACAAAATCTCCCTTTTGTATGACAATGGCGGCAGCCAGCTTCTACTAAAGGGCTTCGCATGTGAAGCAGTCGCAGCTGATTTCGGTGTCAATAGAAGGCATATCTCATACGATTGGCGGGCCGGTGCATACGTTACGGTTAGGCACACGAGCACACAATCCCAGCTATGTATGTGTGCACACGTATATGAAACTCGAAATACACACATGTGTATATATGTATATTCACATAAGTCTATAAGATACGTATATATACAAATACTGAGCAAGATGGCTTAGTGGCAAAGCCTTTGCCTTGCATTCGGGAGGACTGGGTTCAAGACCCAGATTGGCCACTCTTAAATTGGTTTGCATGGTTTCGAATTTAGACAAGTTAAATGCCGGAGTGGATTAAAATTAGCCATGACATGAATAAAACCGTACACGAGCAATTGCCTCACGGAAAAATCTTTTAAAAAAAGTATATATATTTATCTATATATGGATTGTAATTAACTTGTGGCTGTCAGGCCGTTGCACGGGCACCATGAGCTCCATATTTTATAAATGTACATATGTATATATATATATATATACATATAGTTAGCGGGGTGGTGGGCATAACTCAACATCAAGTAAAATAAATACACGTTTTAGTTGATAAATTGTATTACTTGTATACGCACACTTCCAAGACGCCCACACGAGCTGCCTCCATTGCTGTTTGGTATCGATATATTACTACGATATCAGCATCGACGGCGACTTGGACGGAAGCGCGCGTCTTGCCGAACGGCTATCGTGGTGCGAACTGCCGCTGTGTTGCCATGACCACCTGCTGCCCTGCAATAGCAGGAAGAAAGATTAGTCATTGCTTTTTCCATCCGGCCCGAGCAGCCGATAACATTGCTAACCTTAAGGCTTGAGCATTTTGCTAGCCAGGTTGTCGGTTTCTCCAGTAGCGGAGCTTGTTGTGGTGCTCGACTCCAACAGAATCCCAACGAGTTAACTGTTGTCGATTAAAAAACAAAACATTATTATATACATATAATCCCTTTGTATCGTAACGGCGACAATACTACTCGCGCCAACTGAGCGCCGTAATTCAACTTCACCGCTGAGCTGTCATACAAAGGAAGACTAAACATGCGAAACTGACTGTGCCTTATATAGGCAAACCAAGCAATATTGGCGTTTTCCTAATGTGATGTTGATTGTATAAACATCGTTATTTCTCTGTTATATAACATACTGATTGCCATGGGGTCATCGCTTCCAACACTTACATATAAGATACAGGTTGCACAGAATAGTGCTTTAGAGGCCACTTTCGGCTGCAGGAGTGGTGTATCTCATTTTTATGCTATTCACAAACTACTTGAAACACCATCACTTTACAAACTTGAATGAGGTGTTCTTGAGTATAAAAACTTCCGTGACATGTTACCTTCAGATTTATTGTCCTATACTACATCCAACACCAACAAGAATCGCAGCAGTCTACCTCTGAGAATCCCCAATACTTACCGTAACTATAGACTTAAATCACCTGATATGGCCATTGACAAAATATAGAACGCTATCGGTAATGAATTACGGGAGTGTACAACACCTAAATTATTCAAGGAAGGATGGCATCCAAAATTACTTCACGAACAATACCTTGATCGATAAGACATTTCAGCGATATGCAGGCCATTATTATTATTACAACGATGGATGAATTACGGATGTTCTGTAAGGAGCATGTGTTTGAAAGTAATAAACTGGTCTCTGAGGAAGGTCCTGTGGATCGGAGCCCTACGTATCATTCGGCGGTATCGCACCATCAGCACGGCGGCCTCGCTCGTGCTGGCGGAGACAGTGCCCTGGGACCTAAAGGCAGCCGAACGTCGGCGCTTGTGGGTTAACCCAGATAGGGAGCTTGTACAAGAACGCGAGGTAACACTCGATCGGTGGCAGAAGGTGTGGGGTAGCATCCCGAACGGACAACCAGGGGCGCTCGTGAGGAACCTCATTCCGAACATCCGCCAATGGATGAATTGTCCCGGGGGCCGTCTCACATAGCACCTGACCCAAGTCCTCACGGGTCACGACGATTTCCAGGTGTATTTAAATCGGATAGGGAAGGCTGAGACAACGCAATGCTTGTACTGTGACGAGGTGGACACTCCGGAACATACAGTATTGCGATGCGCCGCATGCACCGAGAACAGACGAGGCTTGCCCAGAAAGAACACGCTGGGAGAGCTAGTCACGTACATGCTTTCGTCGGTCAAAAACTGGGACGCGGCTGCAAAGCCTATTTAACGGATCATGAAAGCAAAGAAAGAGACAGGAAGAAGGAAAATGGTGGAAAGCGTCCGAGAGTTGTTGCCAAGGCGTGACTCGACAAGCAGGACGTAAAGGTTTAAAATTTCCGAGACTTCCCTGCCGCCTGTGTGTTGTTACTTTTCTGCGTTAAGGATCCCGTAGATCGGAGGGTCATCTTAAGGAGGATACATATATGTAGGCACTGCCGTCTATATATGTAGGGTTTTATTGGGTATTGCCTTAATCCTTCGGCTCGACTCTTGTCAAGCGCCAAGACTTGCCGTAAGGTGGCTGAATCCCATACTGTCTGGGCGTTGGCATGTTAGGGCGCTTACCAACTCCTGTTATGCTTTCTCTCAGTCGTACGTAAATGTATTTTAAACTCTAAACCTTCTAAAAAAAGTCTGAACTGAAAACAGGGTCATATCATCAATACTGGACTTCAGTAAACTAAAGGTGATAGTCGTAACCCTTTTTCGTAATGAATCTGTGAACAACGCTAAAAATTATTCGCAGTTAGACATGTTAGTTAGCTTTACCGTAGGATCCAAAGTCTAAAGACCACCGAGACGTGCGTGGATGTGTGGTCGAATGGGGAACAGCAAGCAACCTAGCCTTTTTGGAGTCATTCGCAGCTGCCTGGATACGTTTTTACATGCCGTCCAAGACCACTGCTTCTGAGACACTAGATTCCCTATTGCCTGGCCAAAGAAGAGCTCACATTTGCGAAGAGAGACTCGAGGGCTGCCTGATAGTGGGCCCGGGTATCATCTGAGAGCAAGTGATAGGCCGCACCAGCTGAGTTATGCATAAATGGCAGAGCGGCCAGCTCGACGATGACCACGACGTCCAGGATTCCGATGCCTCCGCCTGATATTAGCTCCAGGTTCAGGAAATACCCCAGTACATGTGTTTAGGGGTCGCGGAACTGTTGTTAATGTGCCTGTTTGTCTGTTAGGCTACATCCCCTCAGAATGTGCGTTTTTATTTGTTAGGTGGGTAAGGATAAGCGGAGCAAGAAAAAGCCCCTGTAAGCCCCGACGAAGGGGAAGCGTACGACCATGGTTTACAGTTTTTCTCCGTTGGATTGTAATGCACTTGCGGCTCCGCCCTGTAATAACTAAGAACCGAGGAGTTTAAGCTCGTTTTCGGGTATGACGTGGCAACTTAGGGAGTGGCTTTGTTAAAACGTTGCATAGACGAGATGGGGTGCAGATTATTTTTTTTGGAAGGCGAAAGGCCTGAGCTCCTTTGGCCTGTGTTCCTACGTCAAAATGTCGATTACAGATACGGGCACGTCCGCAAGCCTCGCGGCAACCTTCTTCAGAATTGAGGCGATAACGTGATAAACAATATGATGTGGTCGGAGACTCTGGCTGGGCTGGGTTGATACAGCAGATCAGTAGGGGACGCCTTTGCGGAGCACAAGAGGCAGTAGTGCACGTGAAGATCGTGGGATTTTTGTGATGACCTTCTCTGCGTCAGCCAGTTGGGCGTTGATCGCTCCGAGCATTGCCTACAGGAAAGGCAAACATACCATCCCTTAAGGCTGAAATGCACGCCAATTCCATCTCTAATATAAAAATACTTATCGGGCTGAACCTCAGCCAAGATTTAACGTCTATGGGATTGCTTTTTGCAATGCTCCATAGACGAACCCCCATAAATATAAATGTACGGTTTATAACAACGGTGGGGTTTAAAACGATGGGGCTTGAACCCGCGCACCTATGTGTCTTCTCCGGTCGCGAGACACATGCGGAATGCACCACGCCACCGGGCTCGACAATTTAATCTCTGAGGCTATGTTTATATCCTGAATAGCCAGTTCAGCCGTGGTTTGAATGATTGCATGAGGCAAACTCATCCTGTGAAACCGGCTTTCGTTGAAGTTTTAACCTGCGTATCTATTCGGCCGATTGTCGCACAACAAAAGCTATGAGATATCACATGCGAAAGTCGCTAAACTCTATGTGTCACTTCAGTTGTAACACTTTTAGGTTTGCACGCTCTAATACTGGCATTAGGCTACGAGCGACGCACCCTGCTAGTACTTGTCGACGTCAGATACTAGCCAACGCATCAGCAACAGCAAGCAGTCTCGGCAGTCGACGGCGGACGTCTGTCTCACCGTTGCTAAATAAATCCGCGCGTTAAATACAAAAAAAATCCTTTCGGGGCTGACTCTTAGCCAATATTTAACGTTCATGGGACTGCTTTTTCACATTGCTTCATAGACGGACCCCCACAAATACAAATGTGCAACGGTGGGGCTCGAACCCGCGCACATATGAGTCTCCTCCGGTTGTGAGTCGCAGACGCATGCCACCACGCCACCGGGCTCGACGCGCGTTAAATACTACCCGAAGCGAAATGCCTAATACGATAGCTAAGACGCATACACGTACAAGAGCAAGCAGTCTTCAAGGATCAATCATGTCTTGCTATCAACAGCTTCAAAGCGACCAATGCACACACTAATCAACCATCGAAATACTTGCGCCTCGTTTGTCCACCACGATGTTTAAGCTGTTAGTAGTCATTCTAGTGTTCCGTCTTTCATGCTGAATCAGAAGATTGCTGCTGCTGCTGTTACTGCCGCTACTACTGGATATACCTATGTATTAATCGGTGCGGACTCAGTTCGCACTCAGACACCACAAGCACAACTACACACCTATTGCAAATTACAACTACACAATATATTTATATCCAGCGGAAACGTCGCCTGACAACGCCCCCACCGGCAGACCGCCGAAATCGGGCGGGGCCACTCATTGAAGGTTGCCTGGCGGGTCGGCTCGTTCGCAGGGAAACGCAGGGCAAGTTCTTAGCCGTCGGCGTTGACGCACAGTCGATTGCCACCGAGCGTTAACAGCAGTGGTGACGGTCGTTCCGCTGCTGCTACTATGTTCAGCTGAAGATGAGATTTCTCGCCATTTTACGAGAGAAGAAGAGAGTGGATAAGATAAAGAGTGCCAAATGAAATGACGGAGCCCTTCGTCGTATTAGTAGAAGGAACAGTCGTAGCAATAGTATTCGTAGTAGTCGTCGCAGTGTCTGCCGCCCGTGCCGAGGCAGCAACTCCCGCTGCTGCTGCGACGGCCTCTGCAGCATCGACAAGGGGACGACTGGCTAGGGGTTGGGGGGTTGGGAGGTTGGGAGGGGGAGATGGGGTGACGACGGCGGTGGCAGCGGCGGTGGCGGCAAACGCTGACGGGAAACGGGACGCCCCCTCAGAAAAACATTACGCGACCGCTATACGCCAGTCCAGGACCACTGCACAGCGGCAATGACAGCGGCTGACCGACCCGAGGACGGCCGACTCCAGTCACCCATTCAGCGGCAGGCGTACTATGTAGACATCTGGCTTGTGTGGTAGCGGCCTTGCTTTGCGTTGCGTTGGTCTGGCCAGCGGCTCCAGCGTTGGTTCAGGCAAGAAGGACAACAGTCTGGCAGGCCCGCGGACCCACAGACAGACAGACAGGAGGACGGACAGACAGACAGACAGACATGAGGACGGACAGACAGACGGACGGACAGACGGACAAGCAGGCGAGTGAGTTGACTCGCCGGCTACGGGATGCGATAGCCAGCAAACGAGGAATTAGCCGCTGGAGGTTTCGGATGGCGAAGAGGGAGGATGGCCCAACGAGATATAACACTAGGATTAGGGAAGACAGAGCCGCTACGCCTGGCTCCAGCCACGGCGATGCTTGCCGTCGTCGCTGCCGGTGCACCCGCTGCTGCTCTCCCGGCGTGATGCAGCGGCGGCGGCGGCGGCGGCTCATGCCACACGCCACTTGCTTCTTTCATGTGCAGCGTTTGCTAAGCCTCCCTCAGCCCCGCGTTCGTCTGTAACGTCGTCGACATCCGCGTCGTCGTCGTTGTTGTTGTTGTTGTTGTTGTTGTTGTTGTCAACGCCGTTGTTGTCAACGCCGTTACCGTCACCGTCATCGCCGCCGTGGCCTCAACGTCATCGTAGGACGACAACGATGGCCATAACTTTACAGGCCATCAAAACGCGTCTGTTACCGCTGCTACGGCTTGAGAACGTTGCCGCCGCCGCCGCTGCTGCTGTTGTTGTTGTTGTTGTTGTTGTTGTTGACTCGACATCCCCCGACTTCCTACTTTGCTATCGCCACCGCCGCCGCCGCCAACTCAGCGG
The DNA here is from genome assembly GCA_003439945.1 of Dermanyssus gallinae. Lineage (NCBI taxonomy): Eukaryota > Metazoa > Arthropoda > Arachnida > Mesostigmata > Dermanyssidae > Dermanyssus > Dermanyssus gallinae. The sequence continues at coordinate 1,252,529 of QVRM01005976.1, read as the reverse complement.
GCTCGGTCCCGCTAAGTTGGCGGGCTCGCCAAATACAGAGACACCCAAGCAAACAGTAGCAGTAGCGGCAACGGCGGCAGCAGTAGCGCCTTGTTGGTTGTCGTCGTCGTCGTCGTCGCCGCCTGCGCAGCCGCTGACGCAGTGATAGTTGCAGTAGGCTGCAATAGTTGTAGTAGCGGGCTTGGCGGGCGGCTATCGCCGCCGTTTGGCCCGGTAAGTCTGTCACGCGTCGAGTGTCGTCGACACCCGCTCTCTCAACGCGTTGTAATGTATCAGGGTCATGTAGCGGCCCCCACTGACCATACCAAGATCTAGGCAGGCAGACGTATGTAAGCGTATATATATATAAACATAAACATTAAATATAAACATAAATATAGATATATATGTGTATATATTTACACATATATATATATATATATATATATATATATATATATATACATATATATATACACATATATATCTATATGCATATATATATATGTGTGTTTTCGTGTGTATTTGTCAGAAATAAGTAGACAAGGCTGTGATATAGCAACCGTCATTTCGCTTCTGTGCCAGCAGTACAGTATGGGTGTGTGTAATGGGCGGATTAGCGTATGAGCTGTTCTAGGCGTCGCCTTCGTTCACCGGCATGTTACTACCCATTCGTTCGGCTAGCGAGAGTGGTAGTGGTTCCTGTAACGGCGATTACTTCCAGAGTTGTAGAATTGAACTCCATGAGTTAAACTCGAAGTGTTTAGTGGCGAGTACCGTGCGCACAGCGGCGTGGTGTAGCAACACATCACCGAGCGCGCGCACACGTGTTGCTTGCTCACACAGCTACCAGCTATACGGTCGCAGCTGATGACGGAGTTTGCGGACTTTTATTCCCCTGTCGGTGTCTTGAATCCACCAACGTCTTGGTCATCCGTAGGACACGATGCATGTGATGATGAAGGGAGTCGGGGCCCCACCGGGGTCTAAAGCCGACGAGTTTTCCTTGCTGAGAGCTGTTTTATGGTGAATACCTGATGGCGATTGTGATGGTAATGGCCACGCTGCTGGCTTAGCTGGTGATCCAAGGGCCGCCACTGCATTTCTTCGGAAGAGTCGCCGTCGAGATCGGTTTGCACTATGGTAGCCGTCGTTGTTGTTGTTGTCGTCGTCGTCGTCGTTGTTGTTGTTGTTGATGTTGTGGTTGTTGTGCTGCTGCCTATTCTGGGTGAGACGGATACAAGTTCACCCCGTTACCCACCCTTTCGGATTGACCTCCGTCAAGATTCGTTAGCTAGGTCTAACGTTGTCGTCGTGGTGGCCATTCCGTGTCTGCCTGTCTGCGCCGAGATCTCTCCTTCTAGGAAACGTTCTCATTTCGTCGGTTGCGTTGACAAAATTACCCCCCCCCCCCCCCGCACCTCGCCGGCTAGGTGTTGTACATACATCCATACATATGTACATACATAGCCGCAGCGGCACAGGCAACCGAGCAACGGGCCGACTGTCTGTTAACCCCCCGCCCCCCTGACCGACACCTCTGACGATGAGATCACAACATCCGACGAATCTTAGTAGATATGACCTACATCTGCAGCGGGCAATGACGCAATGCACGCGCGTGTCTCTGTGTGTGTAAGCGGGTGTGACAACGTGGGTGTTGTCCACACCTAGAGATGGCTACCATCTGGTCTTCCCGCACCGTACGGTCGGCTTGCAAACTGCTTCGCAGTGTACTCGATTTTCTCGTTTATATATATATATATATATATATATATATATATAATTATCTATCGTATGTTTACAAAATTATTGATTCTAAAACCTGGTATTAGTACAGACTGAAAAGTGGTAATAAGGTTCGCGTGTAACGTAACTTATCTAACAAAGCGAAGTCTATCACCTATTTGTTTTCAGAATGATGGCAAAAAAACGCTAGAAGGTGGCGCCAACTGCCGACAGAGGATCTGCAAAAACGATTGAATTTAAAGAAATCGTGCGCTTTTGATGTTTATATGCAGAACTAGCAAACCAAAATTAGTGAGGTGGACAGAGGCATTTATAGGACGGCAGCAATCGGGAGCGGCTAGCGGGGTGAAAGATCCGCTTCGAACTACGGCCTTTGCAGTCCACGGATTTCATCACATTCCGTGCAACGTGGAGGGTTCTCATAAACCACAGGATGAATGTCGATGCTAGAGCAAATGTGATAGATACCACGCCGCGGTATGTCCGGCGGTTTGGTCAACAGCAGCACTGACAAATCGCTAAACTGATAAACATACTGACCAGCCTGGATGTAAATAAAAAACAAAATTATATATATATATATATATATATATATATATAAACTTATTTAGCCATTGAAATAGCCTTTTCCGCTTCACTTTTTGCAAATCATCCATCAGTATTTCGATTTGTCCTTTATAGAAGTATCTTTTACAAAAATACCGGGTCTCGCAAACACTGCAGCTTAAACTAAAATATGAAAACATTTCAGCGCAAGATATCTACGTTTTACAGTTAAATTTATTGTAAAGGGTTGCGGCTTGTCGATTTAGTAAACGCTTGAATCAGGCAATCAAACTATTAATAGGTTTAAAATTATTTCCAGACACACCGGAAGCCTAGTCACTCGGGCCACGCGTTCCTTATGTGACCAGTTCTAGCATATAAAAAATAAACTACCCGCTGGGGACTCATTTAGTGTCAGCTCCTGTAGATCTGACACCTTTAAATAAATATTTATTCTTAACGCTTAAAACCTTTAAGTTGAGAAATTATTTACGCACAAGGAACACGATAGGGCGCGTTTCTTGAAAGAGGGACATAAAAGGGAAAACAAACAACTGATAGATTGTTGAAAAGAGGTGCTATAAAGTGGAGAAGGCTATTTCAATGGCTAAATAGATTTGCATGTTAAAGCAATAATGTTTTTAAAACAGCATATATATATATATATATATATATATATATAGTAATCGTGTGCATTTCCCTTTTTGTACGCGGCTGGGAACTGAACAATTTTTGCTTGGTGGGCCAAATGCAACTGTGAATCGAGAGAGGCGAAATCGACTGTTGAAGAGAACACCGGGAAGCAGGCTTTAATTAAAATTCATTTACGCTCGAGCGACAATGAGGATCGTTGGATTGGGCTCAGTCCAAGCGAAGAGATCCGTGTCTCGGAGTGAAGGATTCGTCTGTGTTCTGCGCCCGGCCTCTCCACGCAGTCGAGGTCACGATGACGAAACTACAATTTATTGTGTCATTTCACGGACTTACCACGCGAATATATATATATATACATATATAGCGGCAATCGCCAGCTTCGTTTTCCATTGTTCCATGGCTTGCGTAAAGCCTTCGGAGCGCAAGATAAAGCCAGACTCCCAGTGACCCCAGATCGCCATTGCTTGTCAATTTCCATTTTCGCTTCCATCATCAACTTCAACGATCTTCGCCAAAGCCGGCAGGTCGGTAGAGACGGCACCGAGGGATGAAGACAGGAGATCGATCAAGCGGCGCGTTCTAATGAAGTTTAATCATTCGAATGAGCTATTGGAGCAAGTTGTGATTGCCGTGAGAATGCTCTCGTTAGATCCAATGAAAGCTAGGAGCGGAATCGTTAATGCGGGCCAATCCAAGTTAACAGGGGCCGGCGGATGTTTATCCCTCAAGACATCTAGATGGTTAGAGCCAGGTGTAAGGGATCCGGGGAGCCGATGAGCGTGCTAGCGCCCGAGACAACCGGTACGAAGGAGAAAACGCTACGCCTTGATATCGTTGTCAGACGCGATGGGTGAAAAACACTTGGTAAAGCTCTGCGCAAATTGTCTTCTATTAGCCGTGGGGATGATCCGGAGAAGCCTTGTATGCATCATTCAATACACTTTGTATGGTTGCAGACGGTCGGCCTCCGTATCTGTGGATTGGACGAGCTAGAGGATGGAAAGGATGGGGGGGGGGGGGGCAAAAAGTTGTATAGCGCTTATATGTCTCGCAAGACCTCTACGAGTATAGAACCCGTTATAACCCGCTGGCATCCTACTCTTTACATGGTGCATTTCCGCAGTTGCAATATCTCATCGTCGATTAACGATAACAGACAAGTACATTGACAGGTCACCCAACGACGTGGTGGAGGTTTTTGCGCGTCTTCACCCCGTGAACACCAACCACAGTGGTCCATTTGACTTCGAAGACCTTACATTGGGTAACGGCCGTCCCCCCTGGGAAGGCTTCAACAAAGCAAGACTCTGCTCGCAGGAAGCATCAGCGTTCTTCATTGTCGTTGAGCAGCCTATTTATGTACAGGCTGTGCGGTGACACAATTGACAAGTCTGAGGTCTTGACGCTATATTGCCGCCAGTGCTCCAATCCGACGCCAACGGCCGCACAAATAAGTATGCGCGGAACCGAGACCCGCTGACTAACAGTAGGTGGCTCTACCGCTAGGTTACGACGTCTAGGCGGCTCACGTCGAGTCTTAATGTCTTCTAGTCGGAGCTAGGTTTAGACCTAAGGCCCGATTCTTCAGAGACACAACCAGACTATTACCGAACTTACACTATTTGGCAATCAAAAGCTCAACACGCGCACTCTCATTAGTGAAGTTATCGCTGTAAAATTCGAAGTCGAACCACGCAAAATAGTCAACTGGGAGCTGACCAATATATATATATACGCTTTGTGGCGGAAACCGTTAGAAAACTTAATATGTCGATTGTTTTGGTTTTTCTGTCTGTGTTTCAGATTTAATAGTATCCACTCTTGGCGAAGGTACCTTTGGGAAGGTCGTCGAGGTCCTCGACGAGGAAACGTACGTCTTCATCATCACTATCATGACAGCTTGCAGTTACACAGTCAAACAGCAGTTTAGCGGTTGTTTAGGAGCTCCTGGTCAGTGAATTAAATTTAGGACGTAGAAAAGCGCGAGAGAGATCTACTAGGAAAGATATATTGCCACGAATATGAGCTGACATTGAGCATATGATAGGTTAATTGATCCTGGCCCTATTAATTTGCCAACGTGTTTGCTGGCCCAATCCAGGTAGACTAATGGATAGGTGCCATGAAAACGTCTGATCTGGTTTCCATTTATTTACTCTCGTTAGCTTTTTTAACAGTTGAGTCAACAATACAGGAGCCTTACCTATGATTCAATTGACCACGTATTACACTATTTTATTATATAAGGAAATAGATAATGTAAATATTTTTGATTTATTAATTTTTGTGCTCTCACCAGATGTTACCATGCTAGAAGAACGCATAGTTAAATCGCTTTGTAAAAGCAGAATATCGAAAATTAATATGCCGATATGTTATGCATAGGCGCTACTTTGAACACTCGGTCCGGAGAGCGTCTACCTTAACTATGGAATCTATGAGACACATATATCCCTCACAGCAACGAGAGTGGGACTCTCAAACGCACTAATGCGAGCTCCTTCCCACCCACTCAAGCTTGAAAATGTGCGGCAATTCCTTGACACTTTGAAGCAAGAGTTTTGCGCCTCTCATGCTCGGTGCGCCTTACCCGGGAACATTCCTGCTGGGGTGAGGGGGTCTACCTGCTGGCTCGCGACTCCCCGCCGTTCCTTGCCATGTTTGTCTTAACCCGCATTATGGCATTCAAGTAACCTTAACCACCGATGATAGCATGTGGTCGACTACTTCCTGAGGCGAAATATCTCTGACAGTTGCCGATGTCGCGTTGCAAGCCTGCCTCAGCGTTGCGAAACGCATCTTTTTATGTTCCAGGTCGTCCGGCTTCCATGAGGTAGATACGGCGCGCGCGCCAGAGTCCACCTTATGAGTTGTAGTCATATATGCTTGGAACTGGCCGCGATATGTTAGCACCTGCGTGATATAGTATGACAGTTCGCCGTGGCTGCAGTCATACCAGGTCTTTAGATCAGGTATTAAACGCTTCGTCCGGTGATCTGGCGATCTCTCGGCTTGCTCCGGAGCCCGTACTAGGGGATCATCATTGCCAGGAGAAAGAAGGTAGCCGTGGTGTCCTGTGTTTGTTTTCTGGTCTTAAGATAGAGGGCGATTCGATTTCGAGGGGATTTCCAAGTGATGGTTAGTTATATATGCCGATACGTTTACTGTACTGCGTTTGTCTTCTTCTCGAGGGCGCCCTCTGAGCGCACGGTGACCACCAACGCGAGGCTGTCTACATAGGCTAGCGTCTCCATTCCATCCTCCAGCCGGGAGGCTCCCATACCACAAGTGCGACAATAAAATGAGCCTGAGGTAAGCTGGTACACTCTTCCATTTGAAAACGTCGAGCCCGGTGGCGTGGTGCATTCGCCTGCACCTCGCGACCGGAGAAGGCACATAAGTGCGCGGGTTCGAGCGCCACCGTTGCACATTTGTATTTTGTCTCTCTTGAGATTGATGGGGCTCCGTCAATCGGGGACATAACCGGGAAAGCAATACAAAAAGCAGTTCCGTGAACGTTAATTCTTGGCTCGAGAGTCAGCTTGAAAAGTATTTTTTCCACTTGAAAACGACCATTATGATGTCTCTTCAACGGCGTGCGTAAACTAAACCGCTTCGGGGCCTCCAGTGTGGAGGTGGATTCTGCCTTGCTTCGGGTTCCTCATTGAGTCGTCTGATGATGACGATGATGCTTTTCATCCGTTTGCTTATGGTATCTAATGACTGATGTACGGCCTGTATCTAGCCGCATTCGATGAAGTGAACGAAGAAGTAAGCTAAAGAGAACCGCCCGCATAGAAAGCTGAATTGCTGCTCGGCTATTTTTTAGACTGGTGTATGAATAGCTTCTTTATATGGCCTTATTTCGATTAACTTCCCGAAGGAAAGAGTAAATGGAGAATGGAGAATTAAATGGAGAATTGTACCACACATGTTTGAGCAGGATCTTACCAGAACCGCTGGTAGAAAGCATTCCAACCTTGCGATTTTAGTCAATACGACTATTTTTTGTTAGATCAACAGTTTTCCAATCGAATAACTCATTTTTGCAGTTGCACGTTTTATAAATTGATTTCGGGCGAGCTGCATCAGTATAAAATGCTTATCCAAGATATCAAACCCTGTGTACCGCCGAGTATAAATATATTTTCCATGCAGACGATCACAGTTCACTGTGGACGGTGTCAGCCGGTGGTGCTTTGACAACGATATGTTTTCAAACTCGGCTTCTCTGAACTAAACTACTTACTCAATGGGCCAACACGGCCAACTGCCAATGCGGGACACGGGGTCTTGGAGTCTCAATCTTCATTTTCTTAGCGCATATTAAAGAACTAGTCAAAACAGCATGTTCACAAATATGCTGTTTCGCTGTTCCATTGTGAAGAAGCCTACAGTGCATCGTCGTTCGTACAAATCGACTGCGTTGTCCAAACGTGTATTCTGTTCATCCGTATGGCACCCGTATTTGTGTCAATATATAGGTATGATTAAAGGTGTGTGCAAAGGAGATTCTTAAAGAGACTCTGCAGAAGATGCGACCTTGAGCCGAACGATATAGTTTTACCGTCCTTAATGGGCACACCCAGGAGTAATGACAAGCCGGTTCTAGCTCAACTTGTGGGTGCGAACATTATTGATCACATTTGTGGAGTGCGGCCGAAAAATCGCGGTAGCCAAATAATGCATATGGCTAGATGTGTTGCAAGGACGAAACACAGCAACAATATGTATGCCTAGCGCGTAATCGGGCGTATACACAGCAGGGCGACTGCGCAGGTTCTTCCTGCGGCCAGTTTTTCATCAACATTTATTTGGTGAATAAGGAGCTTGTAATCTATAATATATATATATATATATATATATATATATATTGTATATGTATATTGTAAAAACGTATTGTAAATTATTAATAAATCATCACCATATGTTATATATATATATAAAAATATGCATACAAATACATTTATGCACGTTCGCACCGCGTCACGTGAACAAAAACGACTGGACTTGTAGACGGACACACGATCGTCATAGTAACGACGTTTGTGTGACGACTGTGCTGAAGAACGCCGGCGCCGCATCGAAAGAGGCTTCGATGATGACGTATGCGGTTGTTGTGTTCGCGTTGTCGTGGTTGTTGCTGATGATCCTGTTGCTGCTGTTGCTGCTGCTGTGGTATCATCAACTTGAGTGAACGAACGAGGAACCAGCCGTTTCCCTCGCCGACACAGCTAATGCTGCTGCAGGCTGCAACTGTCGAAGGCATCCGAGGAGGACCGAAGTGGCTGAGCTTCGCGTGTGCGCTCTTCTGAGAGTGAGGCGTATCAGCCAGTCAATGATGCCACTTAGACAATTGCCCGAACTGGACTGGACAGCTGTCGTGGTTGTCGTGGCTGTCGTCGCCGGAAGACAGCAGCTGCACCCCTGAGCGTGCTTAGTTTCAATTGAGTTGAGTTGGCCCCTCAGACGGACACATCGGACGCTCACTGGTAGACAGAAACAACAACAGCAACAGCAACAATTACGACAATGATGGCAATGTCAGCAACAACATTGACAGTATTGTCGCCATGCTGAGCTGTCACGGTGGAATACAGTAGTTTTCCTACATCTGGCCTGTTGACCTATCTCACTGCATTGCCTGTTGTAAAGGACACCTGCCAAGACATCATGCACAAGGCTTTTTATTCACATTCGCTAGTCTTCGCTAGAAGTGTACTGTCCCTTTTTTATTTGACGACTAGTTTTTAATATATTTATAGACACGGGCGGTAGCCTTTTCTGCAAAATTACCTATATAGTTATAACTGTTTGAATTTACAACGTAACAATGTAAATGTCAAGCTCAATGAAGAATTATTGAGCTTCAAAATAATTTGCCGTCCGGAGAAGACGATTCCATAAAAAAAAAAAATATATATATATATATAGACCCGTTATCGTTGCAGCATCGGTCGTATAACGAATGACCGTTTACCTGCCAGATGCTAACAAGTGGTAGCTGGTGGAACGTGATTATGTCCTCGCTTTTGCCCCTAACCGCTGTCAGAAGATCCCACTCTTATCGAAGCTCCGATCGGCCACACGATGAAGGCCTGCACACAGACTATCTAGGCTATCTCGTTCCTTCTACCTCCTTGCCCGTCTTGTCTTCATCCTCCGTCTTACCTTCTCCAATCTCGTGGTTAGATGATTGGCCTGTATCCATGTATTAAATGCATAGGTTTGAGAAAGGGTGACTTGTGATATCTGTTTCCTCTGGATAGACTTTGATGACAGTAGTTGATAGGCTGATAACCTAGGAAAGAATCTGGTCCGGTGCACAGTCGAGGTTGGAGACGTGTCGTCGGCTGGTGAGGTCAAGGATTTCGTTAGCGCTTACCGCGCGCTCGATTCCATGCCTTATTCTGACACGCCATATGAATATCGTCGAAGCATAGCGTAAGCGTTTGATCTGTTGCATCACTAGCGTGCAGCCTAGTCCATCGATCAAAAAAAGAACGAATATGACGGAGCCGACGTAACACGAGCTAGATACGAAAAGAAGATAAAGTTTCAATTGAAGAGTTTAGAAAACGTCCGCTGTTGGCGATAAGGGCGAACAACCCGCTACTATATGGCTGTGCCGGTAAGTCGCAAATAGAGGACACGCGAGGGCAAAAGTAAAACATTTAAATACATTATATATATATATATATATATATATATATATATATATATATATATATATATATATATATATATATATATATACGTAAATAACACATATATATATATATATAAGATACGCCACCAGACTGCAGACGATGCCACAGCACAGATGAACGCGTAAGTGTCGATGATGATCAAAATATCGCAACACATGTCATACGCGCACAAGGGAACGGAAGATGTCAGATAACCTGTAATAAGAAAACGCAAGGAAACACGTATAAAGGAGGAAAGACAGGCACATGCTTAGCGCATTTAACAAATAGACAAATAAGTAAAGAGCATGACGTTCAGTGCGCGAGTCAACGTCTGCATGAGCAGATGACGGCTAAAAGAGGCCACAGGGCATCGCGTTCGGAAAATGTGCATCCACAGCGACGATCGCGGGAACTCACTAGTAACTCTGGTCCGGGCAGAAATGCTATGTCTATCTCCACCAGACTCCACTGGTGGAGATACATTAACGTGTGGAGATCTATGCCCGCTCTGTGTCAAACGTGGCATGGAACCGTAAGCGGTAAGGCACGATCTTGTGGAATGCATAACTAGTGGTATACATTGCGCTAGGTGAGCGCGAGCTTGTCCGAAGACGACGACGTAGCCCTAATATGGATAATGGTCGCGACATCATAAGGGGGCGACAAAGAAAGTTTTTTTTTCGACTTGGAAAGACAAAACCCAAATTCTCTGTGGGGAAACTGGTCGCCTTGCTAGGCTAAAAGTTCCGTTCTGTTGGCCTGGTATGTGTCCTTTTTTTTCCACGAACTTGCCGTGCCATACTACATAGAGGAAATGTTAACAGATAGGTTCCATTAGAGTGACTGTTATATTGAGTCACTTCTGTCGAATGAGCGGGCTACAGCTGAGGGGTCTGTAATGCTGGCCCGTGAAGATCAGCAGGGAATGGGCGGCTGTTTACAGAAAGCGGACGCCGCGCCGAATTAGTCACTGGTTCACCCTTGACACGAGAATTGTTGCACCGTGACAGAGCCAATAAATTATTTAAGAAAATAAGCACAGTCGGAGTGGATTATCATTCGAATTCTAGGAGGTTGATAAGCCCGTTGAAATTCATTGGAATGTCGCTACCGTTACGGAGAGGAATCTGTAAGCGAACATCTTATGGTGATTAACTAAATATATACAAATGTAATAAGTCGTACAGTTAAAGTTTCGCGACGGAAACTTTAATTGCACGATAGGTCAAATGCCAGAAGATATTTTAGCTCCAGAGAAGAGCGTCGCTACCTGCAGGTACAGCAAAAATATACAGCCATAGTTTCAAAGCTGGCGGAATACCTGAAGAAATATCACACTTTCATTGCCAGAACGTACAACAGTTTTAGTCATTTCTAGGCAACTGTAACTGTAGTTAATTTTTATTAACACCCGGGCTGGGTAAGTGTGTTTATGTTACATCACAGTGTTTCGACACAACAATGAATCTAGCGTTATGCCAGTTCTGCTATGGGCCGAACCGCCGGACTAACCGCGGCGTGGTATTTATCGCATTTACTCCAGCATTGTTTGCATGTAACTGTAGTTATGTAATTATTAAATATCGCGAACATATTGCTGGCAGGCTTTAACATTTTTTGGCCGCTGGGCTACTCTTTTTTTATTGGCGATTATCTCCAATACAACATCTGCAATAACTCAACACTCAATAAAAGTTATGTGTATACTCCGTGTTGCTGATGAGATACCATAGGCTATTCCAACTTCTGGGGACAATGCAGACAGTTGCAGACAATCATATACTGCCAACCATGCCACAACAACTCCAACAGGCACTTTCACTTGCATTTTTTTAGATGTAGAAACTCCTTAGCAAAGAACTCGGCAAAGTTCAAGACATGGTTCAGATTTGTTCGCTAATCATTAACAGACAAGATGCCGTATTTTCAGACTATTTCAAATCGGTCACACATCATATTTATTCACCATAGTTATTGGTAGTAGGATTGAATTGATACACATGATTCACGAAACTATAACAAAATCTCGTTCACACGCGCCTGTAATGAATATGAGTCAATTGCCAGGCATGTTAGAACGTGATAGCGACATATGTTGCACTCACCACAAAACTTACACACACATTCATTTATATCATAACAATCACCCTTGAGGCACATATAGTGGTGATAACCGTGCCATGTTACCCTGCACAATAATGACCGGTTACTTTGAAAGGCTCGTTTCCACTTCTCTGAGCAAAAGGCAGGCCCATCTGTATAATTACACATAGCAAAGTTTACATTTCGATCCTCTCTGAATGTTCTGTACATTTCAAGTGTATTTGTACTGATCGGTAACTTGTCTAGCACTATATCTTCTACCAGAGTGCGTTCTCCGCATAGTTCTAATGCCAGGGTAGCTGACGCGTTCTTAGGTAATCCTAGTACACGTTTCGCAAAACACGCCTTTACACGGTCCAAATTTTTGAGATCATGTAGTGTTAGGTGCGGCGCAATTACTGGAAGACAGTACTGGAGTATTGGGCTAATTTTCATCCTGAATATTTTCATTGCTGTGTCAAGATCTACATCTCGAATGTCTCCGAGTAGCACAATTGCGGCCATGGCCTTTGCTCGCAGTTCCTCGATGTGTCTAGTAAAAGTCAATCGCGGCGTCAGGGTGACGCCGAGATACGAGAAATGGTTGACCAGCTCAATGCAAGTACCGTTGATCTTGACGCGATGGTCGGCATTGGCATATGAGCCGCCGTGGCTGAAGCAAAGGATCTTAGTTTTAGAAATATTAATTGTCAGTCGGTTTTCCGCACACCATTTTGAGGTTTCATTTAAATAGAATCGTACGTGATCCCGGGATTTGGCTAAAATTACGAGGTCGTCCGCGTAAAAGGCATGCGGTGCTTTCATTGTGCGCAATAGGTCTGTTAAGCCAGAGATGTACAGTATAAAAAGAAATGGACTTGCAGAGTCGCCCTGCGCTACTCCAGTCTTTTGTGTAACAGGCTCGTCTACATAGTGATTTCCGTTTTTAATGGTTATAATATTGTGGCTCAGCATGTCTCGGATTAAATTGAATAGTTGGCCCTTAATATTGAACCTCTCTCGAAGAGTTTCAAGAAGGCGGTCCCTAGGCACACTGTCGAACGCGGTTTGGAAGTCGACAAATGCAGCGTACGTCATATTTTTGTTTCTTTGGCGTTCATTTACGTGGTCAATCACAAACTGTACCGCATCTGCTGTTGACTTCCCTGGTAGAAATCCGAACTGTTCACGGGGCAGATCATTGGCCGTGCGTTCATACATCTTCTTTACTGTGAGCGATGTAAGCAGTTTGTATAGAACACTAGTTAAGGCAATTCCTCGATAGTTTTTTGGATCAGTAGGATCCCCTTTCTTTTTGTAAATAGGCTGCATGAGTATTTTTCTCCACTCGTTAGGTATTCTGCCTTGTCGAGTGCATTTGTTAAAAAGCCTAGTCAGATAGGGACCTATAGTTTGCACGTTAGCTTTTAAATGTTCATATACATTAAAATCCGGCACGGCTGATTTTCCATTTTGTCTCGATATAATTGCACTTATGACTTCATCCTCTGTAAATACAAGACTTTCGTCTGAGTCATCTTCGGGTGGAAGTATAAAATCGTTTCCTAAAAGGTTTTTAAAATGTCTGATCCACTCGGTATCATTTATAATCGGGTTTCCTGGATCTATTCTACGTGGCAGGAGGAGCCAAGGTTTATTTACACTAAGTTGTATAAGATTTAGACGTTGCTGTTGTTCATAGTGCTGTTTTTTTTCTCGTATCATGTTTTTAAAAACTCGTCTCATTAGCGCTAGTTGGTAAAATCTATTTTGGCTATAATCTCTGTTGTTACAAATTGCATATTTTAAAACTTTACATTCGTGGTCGAACCAGGGTTTGTGCTTGTACCGTCTTTTTACTCTTGTAATCGATGATAAGTGTATAGCCCAGCGGAGGGTTCTCTCATTACAGTCTATGTCATCGAGGTCCTGAATTGATTGTAATGCTTGTATTAATATGTGGGAGTTTAGCGATCGACTTATTTTACAACTAGGTATTGAGGGCGCGATCAAATCGGTCACTTGTAAACGTTCTGGCAGCACGTTAAAATACGCCTTCGAAGGAGGTGCCTTATCGAAGAATACAACACTTCTTGAACCTCAGGAAGGGAGACCAACGAAAGAGAGCAAACTAAGCAATTGCTTGTTTATTAGAAAGAAAAAAAACGTGTACGATCTTAGTTTGATGAAACTGAATGTTCTATCGAATGTTGAACTGTTGGCAGGACACCGCCACAACTTCTGCATGCACATATATATATATTGATTACGACCGTCTGTTCTACTATAAATATCTGGAGTGTTGATAAGTGTCAACCACGTATGGTGGTTATTGCGTTGTGCATCTAACTGACATCGTTCTGTGTATCTTGATGTGTACGTGTGAATGCACGCATGTTCGTGTGTATTTGCGGGGGCTCCGATGTTCGGCTGCGGCGGTGGATCGTGGTGGATTCGTTCTGGTCGCCGATGCTCGCGGACGTGCGCCGTCGTGCCAATCGTGGCCGGGCGGGGCCGGCGGGGACGGCAATGGCGATATTTACGACGATGACGACGACGACAATGACGACGACAATGACAATGACGACGACCTCTAGCGATCAACGGCTGGCGCTGAAGGTCATCAAGAACGTCGACAAGTACCGTGAGGCGGCCAAACTCGAGATCAACGTGCTCGAGAAGCTACGGCAGGGCAAAGAGCCGCTCCTGCAAACGCTGTGCGTGCGAATGCTCGACTGGTTCGACTACTACGGCCACATGTGCATCCTGTTCGAGATGCTCGGCATTTCCGTGTTTGATTTTCTTGTAAGTCTCGTTCGTAAGTCATCGTCGAAGTCGTCGTCGTTGACGTCGGCCGACGACGCCGACGGGTCGGTAGGCAGTCACATTCACTCGTCACGTTTCGCTCCACGCACTCCACCACGCGCGAGTTCGCTTTACCTTTTTTTTTTTTGTGTATTTGTGTTTGTGTCCGATCGAGAGCAATCGAATCGAGCCTTTGATCGAGTGCTGATTTAAATGCCTCTCTTTTAGTGTTCAAATTATTTGGTCGTGCTGTATTGGTTCGTGCAGCATTGCCAGTATTGCTAAACGGAACATCTGTTGAAATTGTCAAACTGCGCTTAGCAGAGGCTAAAAAATGTTGCTCATCGTTACACGATAACACGTTACGATAACAAAACAAAACACGTGCTCACTGGCCGCTTTGTCTACAGTACTACGCTAGCTGTCTGTATGATGATATGCTAGGATACCATCTTATCATCAAACATAGTTAAACCGTCATTATACTCGTGATGGGCTGTAGTTCTATCTTTATGTTTTTAT
>QVRM01005976.1:510000-610000 GCA_003439945.1 Dermanyssus gallinae | reverse complement strand
ATAAGGAGGAAAATAGAAGGCATTGTCATAACCAGACAAACAACGCTAGGTAGACTAATTACCATTTATTTACAATTAGTGAAATATTAATTGAGTAAAAACCTCCAGTCGAGATGTTGCTATTTGTGTATAAATATAGGTATATATATATAGGTTTGGGTCAGAGAACCCGTGATCACACGTTCACGCAAAGATCCACTCCAAGATACACACATAACAAAATAATTTAAACAATTTATATATATATATATATATATATATATATATTTGTGATGTATCAGAATATACATTTGTGATGAATATATCTGTAGCAGAATATACATTTGTGATGTATATATATATATATATATATATATATACATATATAAGTAAACAGTTGTCTCCGCGCGAACGTGTGGTCACGGGTTCTCTAACCCAAGATTGGCTCAGTTCAACAATGTGCCCCAAAGAGATGCTGCATTTCCTCGTTGAAACTCGAGCGACGGCCTCTGGCGCAAGAGTTTAGATGCTGCCGAGTCTTTCGTCAAAAAGCTACGGCTTCTATCTACGCGTCGAGTCAGCTAAAATGTTAGGGGGCCTGCAGCTTCCATAGTCTCTAACGGCAACAGAAAAAGATTCGTCTTTATATTACTACTTTAGCTGTCGATGATGAAAAACGTATGTGCAGGCGCAAAATATATATATACTTACGTATAAGTACGTAATTATGATAGACTTCAACAACCTGTTCAACGCAAGTTCTTCTAAATTGGATTAAAGTCACTTAATTATAAAAAAAAATTAGTGAATGAAAGAAATAAGGCTTTACCATGTGTTCTACTATAAATGATGTTTAAATTTCTCTTATGACTCTCTCACTTCAGAGTGCGATTGGGGTGTTGAAAAATAAAAAGGCCTTCGAGATCGACCTCATTTGAAATGAACATAAATAGGCAGCGGTTCCTCTATCACCCCTTTAGATAGCACTCTTTAACAAGTGCTTAGGAGCGTGTAAAATGTCAGCAACCTGGTCAGAAGGTTCTTTCTCCCTAAAAAAGAGCCTCGTGCCCTAAGAAGTATTCGATCACTGTCAAATACCTACATTGTACACTGCATTTGAATAGTATTGTGCAGAGCGGCGTACAACCAACAACACAACACCCAGAGGGATCGTCATGAAAAAGCACCTGCCCTTCCTGCAAACCACTGCCTACTCTCAGGGCGATAATCTCAGCTCGCTTCTATTCTTAGTCTATAAACTTGGGGCCGACAGGAGCCCTGAGTAGTGGTGGCCCTGTAGAATTTGTCGCGAAACTTATCTGGGTCTCCGGCTAACGCCAAGCGGCATATCGTGTGTCGCCTACATATCTCATCGAGTCAAGAGAAGCATTGTTTGGTGGAGACGCTCTCAGCATAGACAGTCCTAGTGATGTTCAACTTGAAAGTAACCTCAGAGGCATCACATGGTATCATACTAATGACAATGCATATCCGCTCAGCGGCTTACTGCTCTCTACAGAGAGAAGGCAACGTCCTTTATAAGAATTTTGCGTCTCCTCGAAGTGCACAGAACAGGGCCAACTTATGGTCGGGGACGACATCGTTTATCAAGGATCTTGTAGGCCGCTTTCAACTCCGGCCTACGCCTTTACTACGGAAGTTCCGTAGGAGTTTTAAACAAAATATTACGATGTAAAAAATAATATTAAAGTATATTCATATATATATATATATATATATACATACATATGGATTAATTATTCGCCTGATATGTACAATTAAGTGCGCATATCACCCTTTTTATATCAGGGGCACATAACGGTAGCATACGCGAATATATATATATATATATATATATATATAAATATATTTGCTCCAGACGCAACCACTAGAATCACCCCGGCATACCTGTCCCTGGACAGCCAGATGGAAAGCTCCTCTCTTAAACGGCAGTAGCTTCTGTCCGTAGCGGTTACGGGTTCCCTCAGGAAAAATCCACAACGAAGTGTTACTCCCCCTTATCGAATCGAGAGCTTGTTGAAGTGTGGCTTTGGCCGAGGTGGACGAGCTCCGGTCGATGAACACAACGCCGCAAAGCGCAAAGAACGGCCCGCAGCTCAGTGAGTTGAAGAGCATTTCTTTTTTGATGACAGGTACCATTGGATGGAAGTAGTGCCACACTTCCAGGCAACCTGAAAGCCAAGTAGCCGGAGCCGTTGCGCCAAATCAAAGTAAAAAGATCAGACAGACCATAGCTACGCACAGTTCAAGTTGTAGAGGTAAATCTATAGTGAATAGAAAAATGCGAAAACAAAGAATGCTTGCTTCGAGTCGAGATAGAAATCTCGGTCAAGTGCTCTCGAGGAGGCAACTATACGTCCCTCAGAGTGCCGTTTGCTCTCAGGCCACGGCCTATCACCTATACCAGGCCTACGACACTTTCATGAGCTTTACAAGCACTTTGTAAATAATTACCGTTTTATCAAATATGTACCATAGTGAAAAATACTTGTTTTACGCTATACATAGTTGAATATATTACAGTGTATATACATATAATTTACGACTATACTATTTTACATTCTAGAGACCAACAGCCGTTTCTAACTTTAGTGCAAACATTTCTTAGTAAGGCTTCACTTGTTTAGCTTGAGTGCTTAGCTTGAAATATACGTATGTATATTGAAAGTGCGACAATATGTGTAAAAAACCATAACGTATTTTTAAAGTTACCGTCTTGTTTAAAGACAAAGAAGTGCTAATGGGGGGTTGGGAGGTAATGCACCATCTCTTTTTGTTGAGACATCTGTGCTACCCTTTTTTTCTATTTGTCCGATCATGGTCGAGTATAATTTACTCTGGTATTTACATGCAAAATGTCGAAGAAGCATGATAAAAAAATATATAGTTCGCATACTGTTTATTTTGTATGTAGAAATAGCCAAAGTAAAGTCTGAATAAAGGCTTCCGTCGGCGTTCAAGACCAAATCCTACGTTGGATATCAAAGACATCAATGACAAGATTTTCATATGCATATGGGGGTATAATAATAATAGTTAATTATTATTATTATTATTATTATTATTATTTAAACGCATGTCAAATATATCAGAGTAAAGAGATTGTTAATAAACATAGCCATACCAAGCAGGTCTAGATGTGACTGGTGGTTGCTGACAAGGACGTACGCTTTCTGTTTAATGTTCTCCTCACCGACAAGCTTCCATCGAATTCCAATTAGGCGGCGTAACTTCGTCATGATCCAACCGAGACGACTAAAGCGTAATATACAAAGGCAATGCAATGAGAAAATTTAGAAAGAGGACGAGACCATGTGCTAAGAAAAAGTAAGCCTGTAGAAACCGGTATAGATTCATCGGTTCAAGGCACAGTGTTAACCAGTATACATTTTTTTTATCGTGTATCATGTATTGCGTGTAAACGACATGCAAACACGACTTGTCTACATTGGTGCAGTACACGTTTTCATCTAGGTGTTCCGTATGTAATATGTCTATATGAGAATCTATGAAGTAGTGGTAAACAAAGTACATTACATAATAAAATGACCTATCTAACCATATATATATATATACATATATATTGTGTGTGTGCTTAGATTTTATTGACTGAAAACCAGCAGTGATAACGATTGTCCTACTTGGTCGCATAGTATATATATATATATATATATAAATATATATATATATATATGTTTGTTCTGTTGAATAGGCAGCGCTGTTGGCTGCACAAGTGTTATCAGTTAGGACAGACATACGCAATTGTCAATCTGGCAGCACTGGCACTACAAACAGGTTGCGTCTCTGTGTTGCTGTAGTGCAATTAATCAAATGACAGTTAAATATCCGCCGTTCATTAGATTACAGTATCTGGTGCGGGCCTCGGTCAACAAGCGCCGTCGGAATGAGGATGAGGCAGGCTGTCAGCAGCGCCAAGGGAAAGATGCACACATTCACATAGAATCGAAACCGCTTGCATGAGGCATAACCGAGCATGACGGCCAGTAACCAGAGCAGTACGTGGCAAAGTGGCAGCATCGTGACGAAACACAGTCCTGAAATAAAAAAAACACAGACAGACAGAGAGACAAACGCCCAAGCGTAGTTCATACAACTGGACAGATGCACACGGTCATCATTTTCGTTTCTTGTTTTCCTTTTCAGACTAACATGATGATGTCTGTCGTTTTAGGTTAGATTGCTGAATTGTTTTATTGTTTATTGACGGCGCGTACTACAGGTCGTAAGGAACGGCCACGGCCAGTTAGTAGTAGTTTGGAGTTCTGTTAGGCGGTTAGTGTGTGTTAGTTATGGTGGTAACGCTTGTCGTCGCAGTCAACATATTAACCCCTTTTTGTGCTTGGTCAGGGTGCTTGTGACCGTTCTGGCATTGCAAAAGACATTACAGTGCCTACTGTACGATACAGAAGCCGCATTGTATCTCAAATGAGCTGCAGCATTCGAGAAGCTGTATATTACCTTGGACTGCTAATGGGGTAACACTTAATTGCTCCTGTCGGACGGTGTGGGTATAAACGCCTACTACGGGTTACTAGTTCTTGAATGAAATATGAGGACTTCCCTCTCTCTCTCTCCCTCCACCTCTTTCCTTCTGTCCTGGTTGAAAAGCTCAGCCCTACAGCCAGCAAGGAAATCTCGTGCTCGCTCCGATGATCGGGCCGTTTCTTGGGTTCGAATTGCCTAAAGATAGGCAGTCACGTGCCCGTTCCGAACTGCAGACCAGAAGCAAACATGTGCACAAGCGAGCTACAGCTGTTGAGTCAAAGCGAACCTTTATTACGACTCATAGTAGGTCACAAACGTACTCCAGCTGATTCTGAATTGATTTGCTGTCGTTGCCCGCAGTAAGAGCCTGAATTAGCACCCGACCGATCTTCATCTTTGTACCTGTTCCCGCGTCTCTACTGAGAAGAACTCAACAATAATCTCAAGGCGCCAAGGCCATAATCACTCCGTATCAGTGAAACGCATTCAGTAAAACGTGGCGGCAATTTCCCACAAAGTCGAAGTTGCAGACGTCGGCTACTCCAATCTCTGTCAAAATAAGCACTTTTCTTCCGATGTCATCTGCGACCTGATATGGTGCTACAAAGTTGTCTGAAAGGAAGACTGGCTGGAATTTCATCTTCTGTACAGAGATCCACACTCCGGCCTAGCTATCTCAGACGTATGAATATAGATGTAGGAATGATAAATGAGACATGGCTCACTGAATATTAGGAAACGATCGTGACTCACACTGCGGTGGAACTCTTATCCTTGTCTGAAGTAAACTGGCATACTCTGAAATTGATGCACCGCAGTGTAAACCCAGATTTGTGGCATGTGATACTATTATTATCGACCGCACAGTCCAGTTTATAGCAGCGTATTGTTTGCCTATTAGTATACACGATATTCTAAGAGCTAAAAGTGACATTTACACGCAAGATCTATCATACCTGATCGAATGTGACCATAAAGTTTTGCCAACCGAAGACTTCAATCAGCCAGACATTCATTTGGATACGCTCAGCGTGTGGTGACTCTCAAAATATAGTACAAAAAAGCCGTAGTCCTGAAGTTTTGCTCCGAGGACGGCCTCCAACAATGTGCACGCGAATTAACACGCGTTGGCAATCAGCACGATTCGCTACCCGGCATTGTCCTTTGATTTGGTGAGCAAGTTGCTAGGCGGTCAAACAACCCTGTCCTCGTGTCATCGGGTCGCGTAGTTCTTCATAACGGACTACAGGCGCCACAAATAAAAACAATCACACACTAAGTTGGAGTATAACAACAGCAATAACGACGACATGAGCTGAATCTTGATCTACAAACTAGACCAGATTTTCCCAAGGTTACTATTTGTCGAAGCCCCACCGTTGCACATTTGTATTTATGGGGAGCGTCGTCTATGAAGCAATGTGAGAAACAGTTCCGTGGACGTTAAATCTTGGTGAGGGTCAGTCCGAAAATTGTAACAACATTGCCAGCGTCAGAAAGAACTCTAACAATGAATGCATTTAACAAATGACTCTAGAAGAGCACGCTGCGATCTGACACAGTGATGCCACCTCAATCCACATACATGGCCGGCAAAAGAGTTGTAACTTAAGATTATCTAGCGTTAGTCATGCGTCCCAACGGTTGATTTGCTCCGACGATTACGAGAAAGCAGATTTCATTAATAACGCATTTTCACAAACCTCTCTGCCGGATGATCAACTACGTCTGTGGGATTCGGGAGTTACGCGTGCATCAGATGGCTATGGCGGCTTAGTGACTGTGGATGATGACCTGAAATGATTCAAAAAGCAGTACGATTGGGAGCCAGATTGGGGAGGAAGTAGGGAGAGCACAACAAAACAGCCAGGCTTTGAGTGATTGACTTGCAGTAAGAGTTGCAGCATTTAAAAACAGCAGAACAAAAAAAAGGAGGGAGACTAATTGGCAGACCTAATGTTAGATTACCTAATGCAATCAATGATGTCTTTGTCCGAGCCCGGTGACGTGGTGGCATGCGTCTGCGCCTCGTGACCGGAGGAGATATAGGTATGCGGGTTCAATCCCCACCGTTGCACATTTGTATTTATGGGGGTCCGTCTATGAAGCAATGCGAAAAAGCAATCCCATGGATCCTGGCTGAGAGTCAACCCCGCAAGGATGTCCTTGTCCGAGCTTTCTGTCAGACGGGTTCCGGGTCACTTTTTCATTAATTGGTTTCAGTGGACTTCCGTTAAATTCAGCCGTAGCATAGATCATCGAGAGATGCAAAAACGACGTATTCACATCTCGCCACCTATACTTCGTTTATCAGTGCGTGAAGTCGAGGTGGATACGGACAAAAACTCTACACCCCCAAAGCAGTGCCACGGTCTAAATAAGAAAAGACATCACAAATACGTAGATCTTTAGGACAGCTATTGTTTTGTGTCAATAATTTTAGAGTCACCGGGGCTTATCAGCAGTGGAGCGGCAATTCAGTTCATTCGAACCTGGTGAACAGTATGGGCGCAATGCCGGGATGATCAGCGCGAGGGCGAACATTTGAGATATCATGGCCTCTCGCGGTGTGTAGAGGCAATGCCGGTCTTATAGTTGGCGCCGTGGGAGAGGAGGAGAAGCTATTGTTGCTACAACCAATACAATACATTCGAACCTCACAAACACAAGAAACATTGATAATATGATTCGATAATCTTATACATTGATTTTACTTTGATAATGACTATGAAACGGAATACTGCTACTGCAATAACTAAACAGATGACTGCTGGAGAAAGACTCAACGCAAGATACCGTGAGCTCTCTGTTTAATGAGGGAGTGGCTCTGTTGAGAAATATCTGAGCTTCTTGTTTTTTCGCTGGCTAGATGTGGCGCCGATAGTCGTGGTTCAACCCTATAGTTATTTGAACTGCAAGCCATAAAAATAGCTGTATTATGTTAGGCGACAAGTTGGATGACAGAAGCATGCCTGCTGTCATAATACAAAGCTTCAGGGACATCTTAAATCGCATACATTCCATTTTTCTCACATCGTTTTTCAAGTACAATTTTAATTGGTATACTTTTTTTCTGGATGAAGGATAACATGCTTTTAATTAAATTATGCCCCTAAATAATTTCCTTTTGGTATATCTGAAAACGTTAAAATGTCCCTCAACAATCATTTTTATTGTCGATGGGCCTCTTTTCCTTTCCTCGCTCGGCATCAGAGCTATCAAAATAGATCCCGAAAAAATGATTTTTTCACGTATAGCAACGCACATTTTATGCTCCTAGTGGGCAAAAAACACTAGCTAGTGTCACAAATTGTAGTAATTTCGCTCTCACACCGAAAACAAGACTTCTCAGAACCCATGTATATATAGCAGATCAAAAAACTGTGAAACATTATTACAAAAAAATATTTTGTATTTTTGAAGTTGTTTTTTGTTCCCTTCAAAGTAGCTCCCGTCCATTGCAATTTATTTATGCCACCTTCTTTCCCACCCTCTAAAATATTTTTAAACGCGTCTTTCGGAAACGAGTTGAGTTACTCCTGAAATATTTTCTTTATTTCCTTGCAAAGGAAAGTCCTTCCTTAAAAAGTGGCAAAGATCTAGGTCCGACGATTTAAGAGGTAGCAGAGTCAAAAGAGAGAAATCAAATATTTCACTAAATAATCCGAAATCAGTAATCAGCAGTCGGTGCGTTATCGTGATGGGGGATTGAAAAGTTGCTTGTCCCGAGTTATGGTTTCTTGCGTCGGACGCGCTTGCGCAATATTCTTAAAATTTCGCGGTAGTATTTCTCATTGGCTTAAAACCAGGCGGAAAACAATAGTGGGAAAACGATTCCCTTAGAGTAAAAAGAAATCAGTCAAAAGAACCTTACTGTTAGATCTGCTCTGTATGAAATTTTTCGATTGACTCTCTCTCTCTCTCTCCTTGGAAGCACCACTGGAAAATATGGGCGATAGTCTCGATGTCGTTACCATATACCCATGACTTGTATCCTGTAATCACACTCTGAAGCAACAATTCCGGGCCTTCTGCTACCGCCTAAAGGTTTAATACGGACATACCCGATGGGCGTTCATTTTCTGGAAATTCACCACTTTTAAAACGAGCTTTGCTGCCAGTCTTTTGACGCATAAAGTATCATTCAAGATTCTCTCATAAGACATCTCCGACTACTCAGCTATCTCCCTTATAGAAGTTCGGCGATCGTTGAATCGGATTTCATGTTACGAACCAATCTAATATTTAGTTAAAACCCCCAAAAGTCAAAGGGGTCATCTTCGGCCTCTTCACGTCTGTCGCGATATCGACGGTGCCACGTTTACACACTGCTTCGGGACATTGCTTGCTCACATAAGCGGTTAGTAACATTTCGATGAAACCACTTTTGAACATTTGATTTATAACACATGCAGATTTGTTCTCCATTGTTCACTCCTAAAAATCGCCGAGCCTCGTTTTCTTCACTTCTTTGAACCAAACTCAAACAGTAAACACTGTCACCGATTAGGCAAAAATTGTATCTACATAAAGCTGATGAATTCGCGCTTGTAAACCAAACACACTGAAACACATTGGTAATTTCGGCTGATAAAAAAAATTTAAATATTAAAACATGTCGACACGCCCTTGCATTATATCACATATCCAGAACATGGTTCACTAATAAATTAAATATATATATATATATATACGACTGACGGACAGTGGGTGAGTTCACTAGTACTGAAAAAAAGTTATATATATATATATATATTCTTGAACAAATATATGCAGAAAAATTAACTGAAAAAGCACTGTTCACGTACGATTAAACAGCACCGTTTAACGTGTGGTACAGACGCGTGTAGGTAGATCACGGTAAAGCAGCGAAGCATCCGAATGGCACAGGGCGTGGCCCTCTTTAGAGTCCTCTACGTCATGAACACGGCTTGAACACGCCGAGACTGACACCAGACCGTAGGAAATAATCGCTGGCCCGCCGAAACAGAAGCGTTCAGCCAACAGTTGCTGGTTTCGATGCTATTTTTATTGTTGTCGTTTCATTGTCGATGCTGTCGATTCATCTGAATGGAGACGATCATTACAGAACTGACAACCACCAAGAACAGCGAAAGTAGAGCGATATCGTGTGCAATAAGAACGCGAAAGGGACGGTAAATCTGTCTATCTATTTATTATCGAGCCTCTGGCATTGCTCTAAGTAACAGTGACGTCGTTCTCTTAGCATTCGGTTTTGCTATGCAAAATCTGTCGTCGGAGCGTTATCTCAGCTTGAGTATCATCTTTGCTATTACTGTATTAGTATTATTATTATTATTATTATTATTATTATTATTATTATTATTATTATTATTATTATTTGTTACATGTTAAACAATGTTACAGTTGTGAGGTCTGAACGTATTATTGCAAAGTTTTTTTTAAATAATTAGTTCACTCCATGGCGCCTAAAATAGATGCCGCATTCCCTCTGCAAACGGCCAAGGACAACGCTTGCCTCAAGATTTGACCCTCTCTTCAGTCGTTCGTGACCTCCTGAATTTGCTTACTTAAATCTTTGAGAAATGCTTCGGTTCCCTTGTTGATTGGTCCTAGTGTCTCCATGGCAATAGGCACAAAAACATACCTTGTTTCATATTTAACCCGTTTTCTGGCGTCCGCGTGCTTTGCTATCCACCCCGGCTCAGCAGAGCTGTGGTGTAAATAGAAAGCCGCGGTTGTGCACGAAGGGGGGATGCGGAAGAGAGATTATTATTATTAATGTCTTATGTTCGACGTAATAACAACACCTCAGTAAAGTATGACGAATTAGAAAGACAGACTTCCATTATATATATATATATATATATATATATACATATATATATATATATATATATATATATATATATATATAATATATATATATATATATATATATATATATAAATTGATTAAGGTTATTGTTTAAGTTAGTATTGATTGTCAGCGCTCTACAAGACAGTGCAAATTGTGAGCACTGTAAACGTTTACCTCTACTATCCTATGCCGTCGGGGCGTTATCTCAGCTCGAGTATCATCTGTGCTCTTACTGTATTATGATTATTATTGTGAATGTCATATGTGCGACGTAATAACAACACCCCAGTAAAGTATGATTATTTAGAAAGACAGACTTCCCTTATATATATACATATATATATATATATATATATATATATATATATATATATATATATATATATACATATATATAAATATATATATATATACATATATATAAATATATATATATATATATACATATATATATATATATATATATATATATATATATATATATACCAGTATAAGTATTATTGATTTAGGTTATTGTTTAAGTTAGCACTGATTGTCATCGCGCTACAGGTCAGTGCAAATTGTAAGCACTGTAAACGTTTACCTCCTATATCCTATGTCGTCGCTATTCTATGCAGCGCGCGCAGAACAACCACGTAAATCCGGCAAAGCTGTACGCGCTGCCGTCATGCCGTTAGTTAAGACCAAATGTCTATCTATCTGATTGTCTTAATTCATAAGGCAAGCTGTGCTTTTGCAGGAGTTTTATGACAACGACTAGTTCAGCTAGTTCGACTCGTTAGAACGTCAAGGCATTAGTGCCTTTATTAAAAAGGCAGGCAGGCATTTTGATAGCAACGCACGCAGTGATCGCAGCTCCGTGTCATCTAGACACATGTAATACTAGCCCGTCGATTTACGGCTCTAGCGAACAAGTGCCGAAAAGTATTTGGTTGGCTTCCGACAGCGAGCGTGCGCTATGGAGTCGTCCGAGAAATATGAGCCGAGCTTGCAGGGCCTGCGGTTGCTGTCAGAAGCAAGATGGACGGACGGACGCCAAGCAGATTTGGCAGCGGGCCATCGTAACGAACGTGACAACACGTGTTCTTATATAAGAACAATGAAAGAAAGAAAAAACAGGCAGACTATGCGAAGCTTCACACGTGTCCTCACTACTGTGTACTATACTGTAAAGAAGTAAAACCTGTACTCTCTACTATTTTGTCGCATATCGTGCGTGCGATGGTTATCTTACGTCGACGATATCGTACGGTGCGACGAGATAGATGTTGCCGGCCCTGCCAGGCAATGGTAATCGGTACCACAAATCATCATACAAGACAATTGTATTTTTAAAGACACAAAATAAATACTTGGTTGACTTGGTACCACAAATCACCCGTTGCCAAGCAATGGTGACCCAACGTTTGCAACGATCTTTTTCGCCAGCGCTAGCCTCGGGCCTTAGGCGATACATAGGACACTCCATGGTAGATTGTGGCAACGTTTGTGGCAGGTGTGTACCCGTGTGTCCGAGTGCAGGCCGCAACGAAGCTGTTCGGTAAAACTGAATTGAAACAGAGGCTTGATTGCATATGTCAGTGTTTACGTGCACTGCCGCATGCATTTG
Organism: Dermanyssus gallinae; assembly: GCA_003439945.1. Taxonomy (NCBI): domain Eukaryota; kingdom Metazoa; phylum Arthropoda; class Arachnida; order Mesostigmata; family Dermanyssidae; genus Dermanyssus; species Dermanyssus gallinae. The sequence goes on along the minus strand of QVRM01005976.1, from coordinate 598,044 downwards.
CGTGCACCTGCGCGGTAGTCTGCCGGTAATACAGAGGGTCTTCAGCCTCTACTGAAGACTAATCGTTACAGCTTGCCTCTATTGTAAAAGAGCTTTGCCGGAGCTATGCTAGGGATTTGTGTCAGATCTAATACCAGTGTTTTCGTGTTGTGTCAAACTACAAAACGCAGTTGCTCTCGTTAAATTATTACCTATTATCAGAGATGCCCACTTTACATTACACGTCTGTCATAGCTCTTCGTGTTTTGTGTGCAATTAGTGTATACCACTTTACTTTATCTGAATGAGAACAATCTTTACGATGCGGACCGAGTAATTGCCGCAATGTCCGTCCTACCTCTTGTGCCACTGTAGAGGCCGCACGATACCACGGTTCTATTGCTGTGCAAGTAGTTAATTAACGACGGTGCATATGTAATTAGCCTTTGTGTCTTCATAACGGGACGCACAATGTTATTTCATTTAACTGTGAGTGTATATCCATGTGAGCGCTTCCCCTTAGGAGTTAGGCATCACGTTCCACGTGTTTCATAATCCGAAATAAAAAATCAAAGCCTATGTTAGTTAGTATTGATAAATAAAACCTATGCTATAAAATCAGTTCTAAAGAACTCGAAACCTCGATTGATAATAACCGAGGCGCAAGTGGTGACCGAGTAACACCGAGATGCAATAGGCAAGCCTCGACGGTTTGTGGATACCACAAAAACCTTAACGACTCTCAAATACAGGTAACGTCGCACAAACACAGCGCTGTATATAAGGAAGCGTTCTGCTGGCTGGGTGTCTTAACTGCTTTCACTTATCGAGAAGGTCACACCCAGAGAAAGCCAGCCGTTATGGACAGTGTGGGGGTGCAATACTTTAAATGCAACGGCAAGCCATTGTGACAAAAGCAAACAGAAACCGATGCAACGGGTCACCAATAATGAGGGCTGTTTTTGAGTTCATCGACAACAAGAGCTATTTCAACAAGTGTTTTGCGACTACAAGCGAGCGGTCGCCAGTACTTACCTCACCCATATGCGCGCCTCTGTAGACAATGCAGTCAGGACAACGTTTCATTTAGACATCTGACTACGACAAATGCGCCCAGCAAATAGCGAAAGTTTTAGAAGAAGAAAAAGCGCCTTTTATTTATATTATATATATCATTATTTCGATAGTTCGAAAATCCTACGCTGTTCCCGATTCTCCGTTTGGCTGCACTTGCACTGCAGGCAGTCCTCTGCAGACAGTGTTTCGATTTAGCCACCCGAGACGACTGTGTTAATGTAGTGAATAATGCTTTCGCATAGAGAATGACAAGACGCACCCGTGCCGATCCACAACTTATGAAAACGCGTTTATGAACATTAATTGCAGTGTAGTGTATTGACTATAACTTTACAGTTCCCCACAAACTGTGTCATTTTCCCAAAAAAAACTACAGAAACATCCATCAACGTTTAAAATGCTTCACACACATGTAGTGGTGACTCCCGCGCTAAGTTAATCGCTAGATAATTGCCCGGTTCTTTTTTTTAACATGGTCAATCTCCGTAAGCAAAAAGCTGGCCCTTCAATGTAGGCTGCATTGTAAATTTTAGGTTCCTCAAAAGTAGGCAATCTATAATGCTGAGAAATTTTCTTCAATATATAAATACTTAAAAAAGACCGCGTCAAATATTCGTTTCTTGTTATAACAACAATTTTTCTCAGTTGTTCTACTACGTCATTTGCGTAATAGAAGTTGGCGCCAAAGATCTCTAAAAAGATAAGTTAAACAAAACAAATTAATTAGAATTAAATTTTGTAAATAGGCATATTGATACAAACATGAATACTATTTGCAGTAACAATGCGATGCACGCGTCTACGTACGCATAAATGTATTTATTTCAAAATAAAAGCGTTTTTATTTATATGTATGTACTAGCAACGCAAAAATATAAATATATATATATATATATATATATATATATATATATATATATATATATATATATATATATAGATATATACATTTATTTTTATCAGGCTGCACTTGATGCGCACAATAGACTAGTAATTAAAAGGAACGTTTGATGATTATTGGCGAAAAATGAACAAACTGCATGCTATATTTGTTTTTTGGCATTGCAAACGCTAGACTGTGGCAGAAGGATATGGAACTGAACGCCAGAGTGCTTTCAGCAACACGATAGGTGAGAGCTTCTATAGCTTAAAAGTCGCCTCAGTGGCACCTCCAGTTACCGATTCGCGTGGATCGAAACGTCTTCCTCTCAATTTGTAGTTCTTCGAAAAAAGGAACAAATGGCACAGGACTGCATACGCTGAGTGGTTTACCAGGATGACTCCATGTGTGGCGAGAAAAACCTCAAGTGTTTTTAGCCCACTGCGCCGAAATTCTATATGTGAGCTTCGAGATGGTTGCGCAGGACTTTACGGAGGGCCCTGGCATCCAAATCCAAAGATATATGTGTTATGTTTGAGTGTTTGTCGATTTCAGGCCCCACAGCAGTCACATTTTTGTCGTTCTGTTGTTTTTGTACGTCCCTTTGGAGTTCATCGTGCTGGTTGAAATGTTCAGTTCGAAATGTTCTGTACCACTCATGCATGGGACTTCATCCCGAATCAATCGAACCTCTTCGAAACACTCTGATGGACTTAATCCGCTAACTGGAAGTTGTACAAAATAGCAGTACCCGATCTCTGGGTACGGCTGCTATGAAACCGACATGTTTGTGCTTGCCGTTTTCTCGAACCGTCTGAATCTATGTTAGGGAATCGACCCGAATATTTCGCCTAAGCACCAGCAAAGATGGCGCTATCCGCCAGTAGATTCGATTCTTAACTCACTTTCCCTCACCTGGAAAGTTTTCCTAAAAACATGCCAAATTCCGCATATGTATAATTTTTTTTTATCAAAATGTTTATATATATAGTACTTCGAGATGTTTACTAAAATCGGTGTGTCGTTATCTCGACTGTACACGAGCTATGTACATCAGATGCCTAGGGACGGGCTACTACTGATTTGCAGGTACATATATATATATATATATATATATATATAATTGATCAGACTGCACTCGATACGCACACGAGCCTAGTAATGAAAATAAACAACATGTAGGCGTTTAGTGGATATATGTATGTATGCATTTTAATGTGTAATCATTTATTTTGCTTTGCTTTAACCATTTTTCACGCTTTAATGAGATATCGGCGTTGGACTTGCCCAGCTCATGCTGCTCTCCTCGCTGCTTCCGGAAGTGCTAACTGGGCTGTCACTGTAACTCTTCTCGTTGCCACCGTGGCTCTCAGGTGTTAAGGCTTTGAGCATGATAGCATACGTGTGGTCGCATAGCTCAGAGACGTGTTCCGAAGTGAGGCCCTTAACGGGGATTTCCGGCAGAATCGTCAGCGAGGCCGAGCCAGAGTCGAAGCGTTGCATTGGGCTGTTATAGAAAGGCGAATAGTCTGAGAAGACAACCGGAAGTATCGGAAACTGAAAATGATTGCCGATTGGCCGATTGCCAAGACATCAACGGACGAAACATAGAGCATGGCCGTTATCATATGACTCCCGATAGTACGCATGGCTTTAGCGGCGCGAAATAGCCACATATGTTCGTTAAACCTGGTTTAAACAAATAAAAGCATATATACGTAATGCCAACGAGAGAATGGTACCAAGAGACAGCTATATATATATATATATATATATATATATTATATATATATATATATATATATAAATATACATATATATATAGGTCTAACGTTGCAATATTTAGAGAATGTGGTCAGTCCTTAATGAGTTTTCAATTCAGATCGCTTTTTTTTGGAGAAGGAGATGACTCACACGAAAGCGCGCGCAACAAAGCAAATCTCGCTTCTGTCAACGAAGGAGCCTAGGCGATACCAGGGTACGTCTTCAAGGGCAGTCAAATTTATGTGCACAAATGTTTTAGTTTGCCTACGGTACAAAGTTTCATGTCATTCCAGCCTAAGAGAGTGGCCAGTTGCTTGACACTTGAGTTCGAGGCTATTTACTTGGGGGTTGCCTTGTAAATACGTAGGCAAACTTGATGCAATGCTAGATATAAATGTGAGCCCTAGTGCGTTCTGCCGTTCTCCTTACGTTTGAGCCTTTCATCAAGATGTATATCGTTCTGACGCTACCGTTTGGCAACATCGAGCTCTGGATATTTTCTGCTTTTGGTTTTTGTCTGTTTTAATAAACTTTCCATCAGAACGCAGCCTTGCTTGAATACTACCTACATGTTCATCCTCCCGCCTTAGATTTTTTCACCTTAGGATGCGCATTTTAGCAGGTTTCAACTATCCGTCTTTGGTTTTCAAGCCCTGGACAAATATTTGTGATTACGTTACTATATATATATATATATATATATATATTATCTCCCTTTTCTTTTCGTGATGATACGAAATCCATGTTTGCTTTCATACATAACAAAATGTATTGGAACACTCCCACTGTATAATTGTATATCCCACGAGTAACACGAGAAACACTACAGAGGCCGGCTGGGTATTGGACGCTGAAGATGAAGATGCTCGCATTTAATCGACCTTCTCTTTGTTTCGCTCTCCCTCTCTCTCACCTGTGTTTGGATCGCCATGTGAAAAGCTCCTTTCTTAAAGGGCAGAAGTGGCGTTTTTCCGTAATTGCGGGTGCCTTCGGGGAATATCCATATAGACGTTCTATCGCGTTTGAGCAAAGCCAGCGCATTGTGCAGCGCCTGACGTCCCTTTTCAGTGCCCCGGTCAACAAACACCGCACCCGACAGATTACAGAAGAGGCCGAACGTCAGTGCGTATCGAAGCTCCGCTTTTATGACAGGTACCACCGGATGAAACGTATCCCAGTGGACCAGCATTCCTGCTCAAACCACAGTGATGACAATTCAAAGAAAATCTTCACTATATATACATATATATGTATATATATAGAAAATATTGTGATGATTTATTAATCATTTACAATACGTTTGCACACATATGTATATATATATATACATACATATTTATATGTTTACATATTTATTTATACACATATATCATTGTCTTTATATTACTATATCTTATTTGCCTTCTATACGATGTAAACATTTCCGCACGTGTATACACACACCGATTGATATATATATATATATATATATATATCTATATATATATATATATATATATATATAATATATATATATATATATATATATATATATATATATATATATACATATATATATATATATATATGGTCATTCATATTGCTGTGCACGCATTTCGAGGTTTGATAGAACTCGGCAAGAAAATAAGTTTTCCTTATGGAGAGAAGACGTGGAAACGTCTTGTTTAGGAGAGAGAGTGAAGTTTATAAAAGTAGTTTTTCTGCCTTTTTTTCCTACATAGTTGTGCGAAACCTCTGTTTGCGGGAGAACCAGTCAACGCATGAAGGAACCGATTACACCGGCGTGTTCGGAGGAAAATTCACATTAAGGCATAACGCAAGACACTTCACTAGCTTGCGTAGCAAAAAGCTAATACCCAGATTAAGGAAAGTCATGAAAAGTCGATATTTTACGTTAACGCTTTTTCATGAAAAATCGTAAAATTTTTCCATTGCGACCAAAAATGTACGTCCGAAAGACCACTCTCACGCAATAGCAAATTTAATACCTATCATTTTCGTAGGTAATGGTGCTGCGTTACGTAGCTGTCAAGTCACTAGGCTTTTTCGATAGCCATATCGAAAGCGAAGGCATGCATATTTCCATAGGGCGTATGAGAAAGTTAGGTACATATTTTGAGGTTTAGTAGAACTCAACAAGAGAATAAATTTTCCTAGTGGAAGGAGGGGGCGGAAACGTCTTGGCAAATTTGTACGGTTCTGAACGTGAAAACTTGCACGTAAAACATAACAACTATGGCTATCGAAAAAGCTTAGTGACTTGACAACTACGTAACGCAGCACCATCACCTTGATACGAAAATGATGGGCATTCAATTTGCTATTGCGTGAGAGTGGTCTTTCGGACGTACATTTTTGGTCGCAATGGCAAAACTTTATGATTTTTCATGAAAAGGCGTTAACGTAAAATATCGACTTTTCATGACTTTCCTTAATCTGGGTATTAGCTTTTTGCTACGCAAGCTAGTGGAGTCTTGCGTTGTGCAGAATTTTCCTCTGAACACGCCGGTGTAATCGGTTCCTTCATGCGTTGACTGGTTCTCCCGCAAACAGAGATTTCGCACAACTATGTAGGAAAAAAAGGCAGAAAAACTACTTTTATAAACTTCACTCTCTCTCCTAAACAAGACGTTTCCACGTCTTCCCTCCATGGGAAAACTTATTTTATTGCCGAGTTCTATCAAACCTCGAAATGCGTGCACAACAATATGAATGACCCCGTATATACATATATATATATATAAATATATATATATATATATATATATATATATATAATATTTATATATATATATATATATATATATATATATATATATATATATATATATATATATATATATATTGCCGAACGGTTGTAAACTATACAGGGTGTTCCTATTTGTGTGTCCAAAACGCTAGGGTATGGTCAAACTCGGTGAGAAAATCATTTTTGCCAATGGGTGGAAGCCGGGAAAACGTTTTGTTTAGGAGTGATGATGAAATTTATAAAAGAAGTTATTCTGTCTTTTTTCTCCTACATAGTTGTGCAAAATCTACGTTTGCGGGAGAACCAGCCAACGCACAAAGGAATCGATCACAATTCTGCATCCGAATTCTGCACAATAAAGTATACATTACTAGCTTGCGTAGCAAAAAGCAAATAGCCAGATTAAGGAAAGTCATAAAAAGTCAAAATGTTACGTTAACGCTTTTTTGTGCAACATCGTAATTTTTTCCATTACGACCAAAAATGCACGTCCAAAAGACTACTCTCAGGCAATAGCAGATTTAATGCCCACTACATTCGTACCAAAGTGATGGTGCTGCGTTACGTATTTGCCAAGTGACTAAGCTTTTTCGACAGTCATAGTTGTTATGTTTCACGTTGAAGTTTTCACGTCCAGAACCGTAGCATTTTGCCAAGACGTTTCCGCCCCCTCTTTCCATTAGAAAAAAATATTCTCTTGCTGAGTTCTACCAAACCTCAAAATATGTACCTAACTTTTTCATACACCCTATGCAAGTATGCATGCCTTCGCTTTCGATATGACTGTCGAAAAAGCTTAGTTACTTGGCAACTACGTAACGCAGCACCATCACTTTGATAAGAATGTAGTGGGCATTAAATTTGCTATTGCCTGAGAGTAGTCCTTTGAACGTACATTTTGGGTCGTAATGGAAAAAATTACGATGTTGCACAAAAAAGCGTAAACGTAACATTTTGACTTTTTATGACTTTCCTTAATCTGGCTATTCGCTTTTTGCTACGCAAGCTAGTAATGTATACTTTATTGTGCAGAATTTTCCGCCAAACACGCCGGTATGATCGGTTCCTTTGTGCGTTGACTGGTTCTCCCGCAAACGTAGATTTTGCACAACTATGTAGGAGAAAAAAGACAGAATAACTGCTTTTATAAATTTCATCCTCACTCCTAAACAAAACGTTTTCCCGGCTTCCACCCATTGGCAAAAATCATTTTCTCACCGAGTTTGACCATACCCTAGCGTTTTGGACACACAAATAGGAACACCCTGTATATGCCGATACTATTTTGCCGATATAACTTGATTTATACGCATATGGGTGTGCACGTGTGTGCTTGCGTATAGCCTGACAGCAGTAACAGTAATTAAATCTTCGCCCATCGCCGGCAATCAGTAGTAAAAACTCGATCGGTAGTGCACAGTCAACAGTAGTCAATAACCGAGACGATAATATAGTCGACAGCTGAGTCAATTGTAAAATTGAATTCCCGTTACAGGCCTACATAGCTTATTCAGTAGGACGACACATGGATGGGCCCACAGAAGCAGCGGATGGAAGCTGCCTTCCAAAACGGTTCCAAGCGCTGCAAGCTAGCTTCCGTAGTAAAAAGTGGTCGGCTTGAAAAATAACAAAACGACTGGCACAGCGGCAAAAAAACGTTGATCCAAATAAAAACACGTGCTGAAGGTAAGTAGAAAACGTGTCTTACATTAATCATCTGCTAATTCGCTGCGGCTGAAGGTAATTGGTCACCATAACGTCTAAGTGAGAAAACTATTATAGGACACAAAAATAAATGTTAGGACGTCCTCGAACCAAATACTAAGCTCGCATTGCTCAATCACGTTAAAACCCCTAATCATCGATTTATTTCAATTGCGGGGCTTTTTTCAAATATGCACTTTTATCAGCGCCCGGATTCTTCTGTTTGATAGTTTTTTAGCACTGCTCTCGTTTATATTCCTATCCAAAGCTATGACGGCTTCCTGCTTTGTTATCGCATACTTTATAAAGACCTCTCTTTGAAACGGAAAATGAATCATAGTCGCATGTATTGATTTTACCTTGCTCATTGTACTTAATTTTGCTCGCGCTTTGCAGGATGCATATCACATCTCCGAGCAAGATGGCTTAGTGGCAAAACCTTTGTCTTGCATTCGGGAGGACTGGGTTCGAGACCCAGACCGGCCACTCTTAAATTGGTTTGCATGGTTTCCAATTTGGACAAGGTAAATGCCGGACTGGATTAAAATAAGCCGTGACATGAAAAAAACTGTACACGGGCAATAGCCTTACGGAAAATCGAAAAAAAAATATTACACCTGGCTAACGCTGTGATTCAGAGACAACGCGAGCTCGAGAGGGCATGCCTATCTTATAACATTTATTACTGCGCACATTTTTTTGCTTTCGTTTGTACAATATGAACTTCTAGTGACGATTACTTAGGCGGCGTGCCAATTAATAGAGGACAATTGAGCAGTTGCTTAATCATGAATTGTCCGCTCTCAACTAAAGATGCAGACAGGGAGTTGTCTTACCCATACCGACAAGAAGAAGAATCACAGCTTTATAATTTAGGAAAAATAACTATCTTAGATGCTTCGGTTAGAGTCTCGTTCAGTATATGGGAGCATAGCTTAACTACTTTTTACTGTACTGGACCAACTTTAACGCTCTCAACTCGCACTAAAAGCGCGTTTTTCTTCAGCAAAACATAAAATATTAATTAAAAAAAGGCCAGTCAGGTTTAGCCAAAAGCAAACTATTGCACTTTTTAACACTAAGCTGTGAATTTACCGAACGACGTGGTCCTTGAGACAAGTCGTAAAACAGGACCCCACAGACGACGCCGCTCGGACGAGGACTTCGGTTTCCAAAAATAAAGCGCAACTCGATAGTGTATGTCTCACAAGTTTCTTGATTTGATTAGAAGTGTTGTGTCGCCTGCCAAAGCGATATATCTGTTTGCACGGTGCGATACAATATGTGCTACCTAAAGCCTCTGAAATGTCACGCTACATGTGTCCGTGCACATCCAGTGCGAGTCGCAGTAACGAAGCATAATAATGTAGCTGACTACCGCTACATTAAACATCGCATGTATTATCGTTTGGGAGCAATAGACAAACAACAACAACAACAGCAACAACAACAAAACAACAACAACAACAACAACAACAACAACAACAACAACAACAACAACAACAACAACAACAACAACAACGACAACAACAACCCCAACAACGACAAGGCAGAGCAACCTAACGTAACGTAGGCAAACGTATGTCAACAATAACGTGAAATATACATTCGCTTTAGACCTGTTGAGTTCGAGCGCGACGTGTCCGGTGTGTCCTCATAACTTACGTAGAAGCATCGTACGCATATCACTCATTATGTACGGACTCATGTGCAGCAGCAGCAGCAGCTCCCTTCCCACTTAGGGAGGGAGTGGTTGGTTGGTTGGTTGGTTGGTTGGTCGGTCGGTCTGCTGCTGCTGGAGCCGATCGCGTGTTAAGCGTGCGTGCGTTAGAACGCGTGGCTGAGGTTGAGCGATGAAACACCTACCTATAACGTCGATCGCCGACTGATGGTTCGACACGATCACGTAGGGCTTGCGCTTGATGTTCTCGCGACCGTGCAGGTGCCAGCGTACTCCAAACAGAAACCGCAGGTAGTAGAACATGCCGGCAGCGATTCTGCGTGCGGCCACACAGCAACCAGCAATCAGCAGTTAACCAGTCATCAGCAGTTAACCAGCCATCCAGCCGCCAGACCAGCCATCATCATCAGGGTGGGTGATGAGGTTCGTCGTTTTTCGAGGCCGCACGCACATAGAAACAACAGTAGAGTTTAGAGTGTATCGTACGTGTTTGCATGACGTGCGCTCAAACATGCCTAGTTACGGAAACAAACGTTTGCCTTCTCTTAACCTTCATATTCTCTCTTCATCTATATATTATATATATATATATATTTTATACACATTACTATTGTATGTTATTTCACAGGTATATATATATATATATATATACATATATTGTTTAAAGGGCCGTCTTCTCCGGACGGCAGTAATTATACATTAATATTAAATTTTCGTAATTACATATGTCCAACAATTGTAAAATAAAGGGCATTTTGTAAAAAAACGTATATATGCTGCCGTTCTAAGCGCCTCTGATATAAAAGGGTAACACGTGTACTTAGGTATGCATAACGCCGCATTGCATTCATTGGATGTCATGAATTTAAATCAGAGCTTGAAGTGGTTTTCGATTTCCAAAGATAATGAGATCACTAAAAGACAGGCTGCACACAGTGGCAGATGGATCAAGACAATATATCTCTCGACTTTCTATGTATAGTAAAACTAAACATTGCTTTCCACACCGCAAAAAGACCACTGCATGTGTTGTAATATAGCCGTATGGATATGTGTGGCTTAGTTTATCAGTCAAATTGCGACGAAAAGTTCATAACAAGCTTAAGATACCTCACAATCGACCCCGAGACAGAGAGACCACTTGCAGAATAGATACCCTAAACAACTGCAACCACCAATAGGAAGCAATCTATTCGGGCGTCCCTGGATAATGGTCGACGCAACTGCTAACGGGGCGAGGAGGTTGCTTTCAACCAGACCTACACCGCATTGACAACGCTGACTTTCTCTCATATGCAACCGCGAAGACGCTAGCCACGCAAGACACCATTTTATTGCTTTTTTCAGCATGGAGCGAGAGCTACGCTACGGAACATAAGAACTAGGAGCCCGTGACATGCCAAGTATCTTTAAAGCGAAAAGAAACCGCCACACAAGGGCGAGCTCTACAGGTCGACCAGCCTTAAGAGTAAGTTAATTCAAGTGGCCAGATGTCGCCACCCTCAAGAAAGTTTGGCTATAGTCGACGTGCTGGAATTCGTCAAGCCACCGTTGACAGAGTTTGCCAACAGTGTCAACTTAGCTCCCGTCGAAAAGCGAACCCGAACAGAAGCCGAGCTACAACTAATCAGGACGACTGTCTTTCCTTTTATTTAATTTTTTGCGAAATCGGAAACTCACCGCTGTTCTGTTAAAACAGCAGTCTCGTTGTGCTATAGATGTTAGTGTAAGTACTGTGAGGCAAAGACTGCACTGCATAAATAATAGTAATAATAATAATAATAATAATAAAGGATAAACATGATTTAAACGTTCATACCTCACAATTGTATTAACTAAATAATAATAATAAATAATAATAATAATAATAATAATAATAATAATAATAATAATAATAATAATAATAATAATAATAATATTTGTATTATGAATTACTTATTATATATAATTAATATTAGTTAAAAGAGAAAAATATGCCATTGCCGCACGAGATAACCAGGGGACCACAACAAAGGCATGGAAAAATTCGGGCAGAGTGCGACTCCGCTTTGACACAATGCCAATCGCTGAAGTGCGCATGGCTGGTGAGGTATTTAAAGTCACATTGTGTGCAGGGTCTCCGATGCAATGTTTAAGATGCCACAAATATGGACATAAAGCCACAGAATGTCAAAGACGAGGGGATCCCACATGCAGGAAATGTGGTTGTCCTGGACATGAAATGTTGGAATGCCAAAATAAGGCTCGTTGTGCCAATTGTGGAGGTGCTCACGCATCCAATGATAACAGTTGCGGGGTTAGAAAGATATACAAATAAGCGGAACGAGTAAAGCTCTGCGAAAAAGTGTCTGGACGCCTTCCTGTCTCAGACGATTTTCCATCGCTCATCAAAGCGACACAGAGTGCCAGCTCTGAGCCCGCTAAGGGAGAGAAGTCATGCGCAGAAGTTGCCAAACCAACCACCGTTCAAGCTCCCACACAAGTTTTACATAAAGATGGTAAGACTGTAATCTGCAATCTCCCACCACCCATCGCTCCCAAAACAGAGTTCAGAAAAGACGCTTATGAAGTCACATGCAGGAAAGAAGAACAAATTATCAAATGAATCTCCACATATTGTCATCGCGATCATAAAAATATGGAAGAAAATTAAACCCATGCTCTCTAATTGGCTAGATGAAAATCCAGTTATCAAGGCTGTCCTGTCATATCTCGAATCCGAGACTGGGATTGCCTTTTTAAAGACCGTTCTAGACGGTACTGATGACCCACAACTATCAGCTTTGCCGGGAACTGCTGATCAGAGTTCCACGAAACATACTTTAAATGACTAGCCAACAATACCACAACACTCGAGACTCCACCGAAAATGACTCGGAAATGGCTTTACCCCTTTCCCAGACACCATATGTCTGCAACCACTGTGGTTTTGCTGTACGATCTTCTAAGGGTCTGAAAATGCATATAACACGTAAACACTCCCTAGCTCCTAGTCGAAGTCCCCGTAAGGATAATGTTTCGGGGCCGAGAAACCAGGCAATCATTACATCTAACAACGATACCCAACCTGACTCGATTTATTAGTACAAGTCTTATCACATGCCCGTAGAAGCTTAAGACTTGCCAGAATCATACCCCGTGAGGCTAGAGAAATCTCGACAGCATTAAGCAACTTTAATACAAAGCTCGATCTGCAAAGTTGGAATAATATTATGATGCTTCCATCATTGATGTTTACACTACCTCGCCAAAGAGTTCAAGAGAAAACACTAACTAAAATTATTAAAAGTAATGTAGCAGAAATAGGGTCACGAACACTTCAAAATCTCGCTGATTCGACCATACCTACGACCGGCAAGAGGTTTCATTTCACCAACGACCAACATAGCGTGCGCCAAGCAGAGATGAAATTAGCAGAGGGCGATATTCGTTCTGCTGCTCGGGCGCTACTGTCTTCAGACACATTGGCACCACGCGATGAACATACGGAGTCTGAGCTACGGAGCAAACACCCAGTCACTCCACCCGGGTGTCAAGAACACTTAGACCTCCTGCAACAACCTGCCATTCTAGACCTGGATAGAATTGAAGGATCTCTCGTTTTTGAGACTATTCGATTTTTCCCTTTTGCAAGTGGAGCCGGTTTAGACGGCCTACGGCCTCGATATCTCCGGGACATGCTTAGCCAGACGATCCCATCTTCAGAGCGTCTACTGGACGAACTGGGCATTTTTATGACTAGAGTGCTCAATGGGGCTTTGCCATCGTTCTGCCAGCGCGTCTTTTACGGTGCAAGTTTAACAGCCCTCCGAAAGAAGGATAATACCATTAGGCCCATAGCATGCGGACTAACTCTACGAAGAATGGCTTCAAAGATCGCGATGGCTATGAACAAACGGGCCATTGTTGCTGCGGTTTCACCCCATCAAATGGGTGTTGCTATTAGAGGCGGAGCAGAGGCTACTGTACACGCCACACGCGCTTTTCTGGAATCAGAAGGTACGCCAAAAGTACTAGTCAAACTAGACTTCCGAAACGCGTTTAACACAATAGGAAGGGACAACCTTTTCGACGAAGTGAAGAGAAAAGTTCCACGACTCAAACTGGCATTCAGCAAGGAGACCCATTGGGACCAGCTCTGTTCTGCCTCGGCATTTCTGATCTTATATCAAGCCTACGGAGCCCTTTTAATGTCTGGTATCTAGACGACGCTGTCTTGGGAGGTCCCGCAAATGACGTGGCAAGAGATTTGCAGACTATATTGAATTTTAAGGAAGCGGGAGGACTGACCCTCAACGCGGCCAAATGCGAAGTCTTAGCTGTCGGAGGTACCCCTCAAGATCAAGCGCAAGCTATACGAGCAATCATGGAAGCACTTCCCGGGATATCTCGTATAACTAAGGGTAACGTAAGATGTTCTAGGTTCTTCCGTATTGCTCGAAGGAATTCCACGTGCTCTCGACGCTAAACGAGAGACCCTGTTAAATATCCGCCCACGACTGACAAGTATGCACCCGCAGGTGGCTCTGTGCCTATGAAGACACAGTCTTGGTTCACCAAGATTTGTTTACATGCTACGAACATGTCAGACTATGAAATATATGGAAGGTCTTGCAGCCTACGACGAGACCACTAGAGAAATTCTAAGTGAGATACTAAACATTAACTTAGAAGGAAGCATGTGGCAGAGCTAGCCTCCCCATCGGCAACGGAGGTCTTGGAAAAGAAGAGCTACGGATCTAGTTACAGTGTGCTACGCTGCTTCCCTAAATCAATTCGGCTCCCTGGCGGAATCACTCATTGGCGAGGAAGCAAAGCTTGAACTAAAAAAGGCAACTATGGCTGCAGACACAGCAATCAGGATCCAGCTCGATCCCGGGCCTTTGAGAGAGCACATGAGTCAAAAACTTCTTGACGCTTACAAAACTAAGAAGTCGGCACGAGATATAACAAATAGCCTCACATCAGCAAGAGAGCGTGCCGTCTTTCTAGCGGCTCAAGATCCCTTCAGCGGGGGCTGGCTTCAAGCGCTGCCCTCCCGTAAGCTTGGCACCATGCTGGACCCAAACTCCTTCCGCATGGTGTCAGCCCTTAGGATAGGCGCCCCCGTCTGCCAGCCCTTTTCTTGCCTGCCATGCGGCCAACCTGTCGTCTCTGACGGTCTACACCCGTTAAGCTGTCTGAAAAGTCCCGGCAGACTCACAAGACACGCTGAACTCAACGCCATAGTACGAAGAGCTCTTAGAAGGGCAGGGATACCATCTACACCCGAGCCGAAGGGTCTTAATGGCAGCAATGAGCTACGACCTGACGGGGTCACCATCTCGCTATGGTCACACGGAAAAAGCCTTGTATGGGATGTCACGGTTTCATGCACGGCGGCCTCGTCGTATTTATGTCACAGCGCAGTCGAATCTGGATGGGTAGCAGAGCGCGCGGATTCTGAAAAACGAAAGAAGTATCTCGAGCAATCAAGAAGTTACCACTTTGTGCCCATTGCATTGGAGGCACTTGGCCCCATCAGCTCAGGTACAGCGAAACTCCTGAAAGATATCGGAAAACGCATAGAAGACGTTACGGGTGATCGACGCGAGGCCATGTTTTTGAGACAGATGATGTCTTTGGCCGTTTGTAGAGGGAACGTGGCTTCAATCATAGGCGCAATGAACTGACAAGAGAACAAAGCAGGCCTGGCAAAACGTTCATAGCTCACAATTGTTATAACTGAATAATAATAAAGCATATTAATAATAATAATAATAATAATAATAATAATATTATTATTATTATTATTGTTATTATTATTATTATTATTATTATTATTATTATTATTATTATTCCCTATAAATACAAATGTGCAACGGTGGGGCTCGAACCCGCGCACCTATGTGTCTCCTCCGGTCGCGAGGCGCAGACGCATGCCACCACGCCACCGGGCTCGACTAAACTCTAGTAGCACGAATTCTTTCCAAGAATATCGTGTACTGCAATATGAAATCAACTGCTGTTAGTTAATTGTCTGAAATACGGCAAATCGGTTCCTGCTGACCACAGCTCCATGCGTCAGCGCTGCGCTGTTTTGTGAGTAAGAGTAGCATTTAAGGAAGCCCATTTGCGCGTCCATATGCTTTTTCACTACTCGTTTCGTATGCAATTGCCTCAGCGGCGCAGATTTGCGCTAGAAGAGGCTTGCGAACTGTGTCCGATTGCAACACAATGAGTTGGTTTGATCGCTTTCGCGGTGGGAATTTTGATGTGACAGGTCAACCACGAATGGGCCAGCATTCCACCTGTGAAACGGTTCGTGTAATAATCTACGGGCCGAATAACTGCTTGATTACCAGCAATGAGAATTGGATCGTCTACAACAACCGACAAAGCCTGACAAAGTCAAGGTGAAAGCAAGATGCCAGGCCCAACACCGTTGCGACGGCAGGCTTTCCTGCCACGAAGATAGATTCAAAAAGCAGCGTGCTGTGCTGTAAGCTACTGCAAGAGCAACGAAACGACAGTACAGTGGAACGCACTGCCTGTTGCCCGGGTACTCGACGCAGCCCGTCCTCGGAACTGTGCACGCGGGAGAGTAGATTGCTAGGTAGATTATGCAAGGACTATTTTACCTCACCCACACTGTAGTTTTGACATTGAGATTGTAATCGGTTCCACTCGCTTCCGAGTTCTCGGACAGCGGTAATTTTAGAAGTTTAAGGTCATTTTTTCATTTTGGAAAACCATTTTTATCATTCTTTTGCGAACGCTAGAAACGAGAAATTTTAGAACGACGGAATTTGTTCATTAAGATACGGTTCGGTAAGTTTTATAGAAGAAGACGGAATATATATACGATTGACTGAAGTGACACCGTACGTATACAAATTCTAAATTTACCGTAAGTATCTGACCTTATATATTGTATATGCTAGTATGTTTACGTATACATAAATTATATAGACGTGGGCCCAGACGTGTTGGTAGACTAAAGACAAGAGGCAAAGTTTTTAAAATTTCTATGATAGAATACAGATAGATTTTACTGAAATTAGGTAGCGTTTTTATTTTATTTTCGGTGAAATTTTCACCTGTTTCTATGCATTCCTTGAGGCAGTAAATTTATGGATCGAAGCACACCTCCAAACGCGCTTTACCTCTATGGCTTCAAGCACAGATTCGAATGAATTAAAACGGCGTCCTCTCAATTTGTTTTAATTCTTCTGCTTCACCAGTAAGACTCCAGATGCGGTGAGAAAAGCCTCTGTACTTTCAGGGCCATACAAATGTATCCCAAATCTCAGCAGGTGTGACTTTTCCAGGCTTGTGAATGTCCACGTGCATGTTCTGTGAGCAGTAGAGAAGTTCTACTATCACACAAGGAACGGCCAAGCTGGCCACGTCTGATATTCTGAAACGTACGGGATTCTTGCATGATCGTCGTAAGGTTTAAAAAAGCTCATTGCGGTCGCGTCACGTACTTACAGTATAGTTCACACACGTTTATGAGTGAAGTGGCGACAGAGAGAGCCTGCCGTCTCTGAGGCAAACGCAATTACTACCCGTCGATGTTTTCGGTCAGCATTGAACTCCAGATTACTCAACTGCAACAGCAACAACCTCTAGGCTGAGAGGTTTTCAATTTCGTACTTCTGAATTCCTAGTGTAGCACGTGGCAATTAGTGGCCACATACGAAAAGAACTCCGCGCGCGCAAATTCGAATCGCTGTCACGTGCAGCAATTGGAAACGCCGCCCGGTGCAGAAACGTTGCCACCAGCGCTGACTCGAGAGCGGATACGCGCTACAATTGGAACGGTTTCTGAACGACAGAATAGTAAGTGCGTGTAATACTCGCCTATTGTAGCTAATGAATGGGAATATTCGAACGCTTCAAGATGGGTAACAGCAGAGTTACAATTTCCCTTCCTACACTGAACTACATACTCGCTAATCTCTGAAGCAGTACGAACGTGGGCCTAGTTTCAATTTCGCCACAGATCCCTCGAGGTAGGCTTACCTCAACAAGAATGAGGGGACAGTCTGTCGAGAAACAACCGACGCACTGACAGGGTTCCCTCCTCTAAGAGAATTTATACCTGCAGAGATACAAGACCTTCTCCTCCCAGAGAAACTGATTGAAAAATGCGCAGACCCCATGGAACGGAAATGGCCACTACGCACCTATGCTACCACAAGCCTCAGTGCGGCAAGTATGCTAGAAGACAATTGCTATCACAATGGTCCGATGAAGGTTGCCCCGGTTCCCCAGACTGCAAGATGCATTGCCGCACCTTGAAAGGAAGAAAAGCATTTTTTTCTCCAGAACCTACCATTCCGGAAAATCGAGGAGACAAAAAACGCTTCGGGTCTAACACGAGCACTCTATGCAAGGATGATCCGTCACGTCGGATCGACCTAAGGTCTTAACTCAGGTCGTAAGGGAAGCCGCAACAAGTGTCTGCAGCTCGTTTAAGATAAGAGGTATACAAACAGCGAGACTGGTCATCCCGGCAATCGATGAGGTCACTCTCATAGGAAGGCCTTGAAGCAAGCTCTCGCGTAACATCCAGACATGGCCCTGGAAACTCTTGTCAAAGGTTGAAAAATACAAATGATAAATGACAAACATCAGAGAGAGAGGTCTGACTCTGCCTATGCGCAACTCGCGAAATCAGGAAGTGTGTCATATGCCGACGCCTTACGGGCATTCAGAGACAACACTGGCCCAGCTACGACAAAAAAACAACGTTAAAAGAGCTTAAAAACAGTCGCAGGCATAATTCGCCTGATTGTGCTAGAGACTGCGCTGCCGATGCCCCTGGGAAATTCCTACAATAAATAAAGAAGAAGTCACCTCAGACGCTACAGCCCAAGCGGTCTCACACATTGGCATAATCAGAAACCTAAGTTAATCAATTGAGCCCAAAATATGATCTCAAAAAGCTCAATGATGATAATGCTCAATGGCTTCTACTTTAAAAACATACATCTCTTCATTGGTCCCGGTGCCAAGTCGAGGAAGTTACCTTGATATCCCAATGTTCCTCAATATCTCAGTTTTTACCATGCGGCCAGAAACTGTACAGCACGCGCCCAATCCCACCTCGGTGCTTCAAGCGTGAAGGCTAGGAACGTAGCAAAGTGCTGTACGGCCAACATGCAATAATATCTACGTAGCACAGAAGGACACTAGGCGGTTACAGCGCAGTACTCAGCATACAGATTACGGCCACAAACATTTGCTACAACCGTAAACAATACGGAACTAGGCATTAAAGCACTGCAACTAAACGTTCACAGAGTTCCTAGGGTATATGTCCTGGTGTTTTAGCTTGCGGTCAAAACGTAAATATCTTACCACTCTCTAAAACATTTTCTCAACCTAGACCCCACGCTAGCAATAACTTTTTCATCACCATTTCTAACCCAGTGCGTATTTCTCTGAACTCCACCCTACGGCAATACGAGAACTTTCTTGTGGAGCTAGAGCTTTTTGAGTGATGGATGAGCACCCATGATCACTCGCCTAAAGGCGACTGTGGGAGGAAACTTCAATGCTACCCGCGTTCTTTGGAGAAGTAAATTTTCATAGGGATAAGAAAAATTCTTTTAGAATGGGCAGCCCGGACCAATGTACAACTGATAAACAATCCTCAGTAAACTTTTGATAATGGCAGACATAGATTTGGCGTTCGCAACAGAAGGAATAACTCGTTGAAGCGCCGACTGAAGGATCCATGAAAAGCACGATCATCATCCGACCATATCTACGTAATCATCTCGGTCTCTTATACTTTTTTTCATTTCATTCAGCTATCTAACGGTAAGATTTTCCTAGGCTATATTGTACCCGCCTACAAGGTACCTCATCTCACTAAAAACTCGCCAGTGGAAACCCCTACACTACTTGAGGAAGCCTACCGCGCTGCCTCGTTAGATTAAAACTTAAATCCACAACCTTTAAAACTCGCCCAACCTAATTACCCGTGGCATTGTTTAGCTTAGCGTAGATGGGATTGTGCGACATTTGCGTCATGGGTCGTGCGCAGGCTCTTGCGTCTCAAGAGCAAATGGTCTTGAAATTGTACACCTACTCAACATTTGAGTAGTTGCAACGATTCCTCTTTTCAACCTCCCCTATTTTCCTAGAAGATCCGTGAAGTGAGTAGTTAATGAAACTGGACACTAAAGGAGCCAAGTTTTTTTCGACTGTTGACATCCAAATAGTGTGGTCGACTTTCGCCGAGCTGTTTGAAAAACTGTGATTTCTAAAGATGTTCTCTGAACTCGCTCAGTGATGTTTTTTGTCGTGCAATTACTACCAGATCCATTAGTCATTTATGTGGTGGAGTGACATCGAGGTGGAGGTGGTACGCTCACCAAAGCCTGTACAAACAAAAAACAACCCGATTGGTGGAAGTATCGACGACGACAACAACTGATATCGCCGCCAGACGACTCAAGCGGCAACTATGCTCCGTTTTCTCTATTGCAGAGACGAAACTGCAAGGAAACGTTCGAAATTTTAATTTCGAACATTTCTGTTGCTACATCGGTTCCGATTAAGGGGACGATGTAGCAACAGAAATGCTTATAAGTGGAAAGAAGATTAAAAGAAAGCAGCTGCAACAGAGCGCTGATTGTAGAGATGCCGCTGGCAGTAACACCGCTGCGACAGCGCCCGCTGTCAAACGGCACGCCACCTGCTTGCCTCTACGCGGGAAATTGTCATAGACAAGAGTGACGGGAGGGCCAGTGGAGTGCGGACAACTTTAGCTGAATCCTCTGCTATAGTTGAAAGGAAAGCCACGTATAGCGGGGCTACAGTGCGGCCAAACGGTGAATCCGGAGAGACGCACAAAGAAGAAAACACAGAGGGTTGGAGTGACGTTAGTGCGAGTGGCAAAATGATGAGAAAAAGAGGCAACATTTGTTAAGTAGTATGTTTTTGGTGACTGGAGGCTGCGATGCTGCTGTCCACGCTGCAAGTGCTTTCAACGGATCGAGCACCGAATGGCTTCAGGCCATCCCCTTGTAGCTGCCTTGTGTGGGACGCAACCGTGTGGGACGCGCCGGCGCTATCCTATAGGAGTCGAGCGTCCAGCATTTCTGAGAAAAATTGCGAAAACAGTGGCAAGTAAAAAAATGAGGGGTTGCTGCAGAGAATATTATCCAAAGTTCAACGTGGAAATGCGTCCGCGGTGCTACAGGACCTGTAGGATCCTGTATGTGTCTTGCATTCCTGTGTATTAAATTGTGTATTAAACATATATTTTGTATAATGTAGAAATAAAATAGTCCGTCAACAAGCAGGGCCTAATAAAATCTAGCCGAGCAGACAATCCCTCAGGAAAGCATTGTAACGCTCCGATGATGTCTTTCTTTATGGCCGCCACCCCGTACGTCGGTAAACTCTAGAAGTCACGACAATTTCAGCGATGTCGGCGAGGGCTTGCGGAAACATCGTCCTCCCTTGGCTTAATCAAGACCAGGCTGAGACCGGCTAGCATCCGCACCTCTGCCAAGAATTGCCCTAGTTCCGGCTTCGATGTCAGCAATGAATGTGTCCTTCCGTGATGTCTGTTGACGCCGGGTGCCTTCGTTAGGGGCGCCTATGAATGACTGTTCTGTGTCGGGATAGCTTTCGTTTGCTAAACCCACACCCACAATCCGGTTGTGTACGATTTGTTTGTATATACACTAGGTCTTAACTGGGCACCCAATACTTTTAACTCGGCTAACGAGTCTCTTGCTATTATTTCATTTATTTGATTTAGTAATTCCTCATTAAGTGACAAGTAATAAAACTATGAACAACTTCATGACTCAGGAGCGTGTGCGTGTACACACTTCCTTGCACGTATAAAAGCTAACATATTTAGAAATCAAATTATGTTATTTTACGACTACATTGTTTTTTTGCGGAATTTTAATTAATGAATTGTCTTGCGGGCAGTTCTAGCGGCGTGGCTCCAAATAAGTAGGCACATACGAAACGTTGACTTTGAAGCGTTAACTATCGATAGTCACTAGGTTTGTTGTTGGTGAAACAAAATTCATACATTAGGCAATACGTTAAGTGGGCGCGAGTGCTCAAATAAATAACAAATGTGTTTTTTTCGAACATTTCCCACCCAGCCGATTATTGCAGCCAAATTAAAACGATGTATGAGACACGGGTGCTCTGTAAGGAGCGTGTGTTTAAAATAGAAATAAACTGAACTAAACTAAAAAAACGTTTGTTTGTGCCGGTAGGTACAAAAATGATGGCCACTGACTACAGCCTAACTCTTAAAACAATCAATAGAACCTAACAGACCAACGTCGTGCACAGAAAAACAAATTTCTTTGCTAGTTGTATTGACTTCTCTGATAAAGGTCACTCGGTTGTTGCAGTCTTAGGTCTAGGTAGTAATGATACGAACCGGAAATTATTCGGTTGTCCATAATTGACGATAGCGATGGGTAGCGCGATCAAAGCGACCACGTGAAGGGTGGTGAAGTAAACGGTGAGGCGCACATAATAACGAACTCGGGTCGACAAACAGAACCCCGCTGTCGTGAGACCGGCGGTGAGAGCGAACGCGATTACAGGAACAGGCAGCTTCGCCACGAAGTCCATGATTCTGCGATTAGAGAAAATCACGCACTGAAAATCAACCGCAACAGGCTAGCCAGTAACTATGGATGTAGGCTAAATATGTATACTGCATATAGCTGCGAGAAAAGTATACGCCAATTTAATAGTGCTTCGCTAGCTAGGGGGTAGTTTCGATTGGAGGGCTCAGTCCGAGCTCACTGGTCCCATGTATGTCCGATTGTGATATAACGCATAATGATAGATTGGTTAGATGTATATACATACAACACATGATAGATTAGTTAGGTGTGTATACATACTACACATGATAGATTCGTTAGATATGTACACATACTACACATAATAGATTAGTTAGATGTGTATACATGTAACACGTGTTCAGATAGCTGGCTATATGTAAACAACATAGGAACACAGGTAACGATGCGTGCTAAAATAGGTCTACAGGTTCCTACCTGGGCTGCCCGACATATTTGCTTCAGTACCACATTTTGGCAGTTTTTCGTTACTCCTACTCGCGCTGATAATCGTTGTTCGGGTAGTAATAATAGTGGCAGCGGCAGTAACGCCATCGTTGTTGTTAGGCCATGGTTGCTTGGACAAGTTTGAAAAAATACTTTGGAAACTCCACGTTCGGAGAACGGCCATTTTGCGACTAACAACCGCCAATTAGAGATTTAGACGCAATTGTTTTGATGCTGTTTTTTTTCAACTAATAAATGTCGTCTAGGGAAATAGCCCATATATAGTCAGTGGATTGTAGTAGTTGAAGTAGTGATGGAAGCGAGCGAAGGAACTGTCACCGCTTGCGACGACGAGTATGCTACACGCGCCGCAGAGCAAGGCACGAGCCAGAACTTGTCTCCTATCTATGGAGATGTACAGGGAAGCATGAGGAGCCCAACAAAGGGCAATTACGAATTGCAAACATGACCAATAGGACTCACTGTGCGAAGAGGTTCGAAAAGGCCTTCGGGCAACCGTCTCTCTACCAACTGCCGATACTTGCGCTCTTCCCACAAAGACCTCGGCCGCAGCCGGCGGTGCTCTTTGTGCAGATTGCAGACAATCTTATCATCGAACAAATGTCAATCCAAGAGATCCGAATCATGGCCGGAGCGCGTATATATCAAGCATGCGCAACACCTGAATCTCGCAGACGCAGTTCAACATTCGATGGATATGTTTGTGCAATTAGGTTCGACTATTTCTGCTGTCTCGGAAATGGAAAGAAGCAAATGATCCGTCGGGACGCACGATGAATGACGCTAGAGATATTGCGGTTCTTCAGCGGACATATCCTTGAATTGAGTTTACATTGCCATTATAAACACAGCGTGTTCTTCTTGAGTCCATTGTCCAGCGCATGCTTTGTTGATTTTCTTTTTGTCTATAGCCGGCAAGTTATTTGCTCACTAGCTTATTTATCGAGCCCGTCTGTGTAACACAGACGCCAAAGGGCCGCGTACAGCCATGGGCCTTTTCCTTCTTGCGCTCCACGGCAGAAGTCGTTGGTATGTGCAGTGTTGGTAGTGTCTCGTGTTTCCAATCCTGCTGCTGATCCTCTAGTTATTCACTACAATTGCATTGTTTTAAACGTACTCTGTCAATGCTGTTTGAGACGGTGTGGGTGGTTATTATTATTATTATTATTATTATTATTATTATTGCTATAAGCTTTTGCTAGCTTACCCTCGCCATCAGTAGCTCTCCTACAGTGTTTATCCATTGCTAATCTATCTTGACGTTCAATGTCAATGTCTATATATATATATACCGCTATTGTGTTTAATTCTCATGATGTCGTGTTTCCTCATTCCGTGAGACCCGGGCGAACAACACTGGCTAGCTAACACGTGACGCTGATACACTGTAGTCACGCTTCTCTTTGATCTGACACGAGCAGCGTTTCGTTTTGAGATATGCCTTACCGTGTGGGGATGCGTAACGTATCGGCTGACATCGACGCAAATCAGCTTGGCAAAGGTCAGGTAGATGAATGCGTTGCCGCTGCAGCGTCACTACCACGACGACGGCGGCAGCGGCGGTGATGGTGGCAAGCAGCGCCTACGAGAAAATCGTGCTAGCGTGCTCCAAACGTGACTTCACTATCACTTCTACTACTACTACTACTGCTGCTGCAACTGACTGTTTCACCGGTGCAATGGCATAAAATGTCTGAACGATTAGAAATGGGCCACCGCAACATCACCCAGCCACAAACACATCGGCGTCACTCAACTTCGGCGTCAACGTCGAGATTTAATCGACGAAACGGCTAACACGACATTCGTACCACGACGTGCCTCATTGCCAAGGTGGCAGGCCGATACGCAGGCAGGTAGCCTTGGTTGTTGTTGTAGTTGCCGCTGACATATTTATTGTCGTCATCACCATCTTCACCTTCACCGCCATCACGACCACCACCATCACCACTGCCGTGTCCTGCTGGACTTCGATTCGCTGGTAAGCAGCGCCAATGACAACGAAACACGTTTTCTCTCTTTCTGTCTCGTTCTTTGAGTTGGTAGATGGTACTTTGGGGTACTCGATGGTACTCGGTTAGTATGTGGCACTCTCCACAAGTGTATGGAAGCTGCATATTGCTGCTTCTGCAGCTGCTGCCGCCGTTGACGCTCAGCAGGCAGCGAGACAGCTACAGACCTCTTTTGGTGTCTAGGCCACTGCGTAGAGAACGGGCTGAATACGAGGCTGAATGCAGGACGGCACAATCACACAGAGCAAAAGAGGTGTTGCCTCTGTTGCTTTCTTTAGAGCTAGATGGAGAAATGTTTGACAGCAAGATAGACATAGAAGGTCTTTATTTAAATATATATATATATATATATATATATATATATACATATATTTATAGTGAAAGAAAGAGAGAGAGATCCTCCAATATTAGGTCTAGTGACAGTTAAACAATACCTCAGTAGCGTAGTGTGTGAACTGAACGGGACAGCTTCACAACTTAGGGATCAGGGGTGGCAGGTCGTCCCAGCCTTATTTACATATGATGCACTTCCTGCATTAAACCGCAGCACGGTCCACGGGACAGGTCGAGGGCAGAGAGAAAACGGCAAGACAAGATCAGTGAGTTCATTTCAATAGTTTGGCGCTGTGTGTTCATCTCCGGAGACTTTCAGGTCTTCTATGACGCGAAACGGCGCGTATATCCAGACATACATAGTTGTACACGCATACAAACTTAGATGCATGCATACGTACATAGCCACATACTAATACTACATAAAATGGTCGACATACCATCATGCTCAAAAATAAAAAAAAACCTTAGGCCAACAGTTAAAGCTACAAAACCACGCTTCAGTGTAAACGTGAATAATGTTTAAAGTAGAAAAGCCGTTGAAACTAGCACGGCCATTCGTACAAACTAGTTTGCATTATGCTTGACTAACGGTGATACGGCGGAACGCGTGTTCTACTCTATTTGTACCCCTTCAGTCTAGGACACAGATCGTTCAATTAATACGAGTACCAAATAAACAGACAGCTAAATAAAGAAATTTGAATACTAATTGAATATACCATCTATAAGAAGAATATGAAAGAATAAATGGCCATTTAAATAGATGCAAAAAGTGTACGTCTGTTTTCTTGCTCAGTATAACCACGTAAGCTGGGTCGTAGTAGAGCAATAATGCTTTATTTTAAAGTGCAGCAAAAAAATATCGATTGCTAATTAAATCGATGAGATTCTAATGCAAGAATAACACCTATTATTATAACAACATTTTTTTGTGTACGCGCTATCATTCATAAGAACCGATCGAAAACAAAAGCCATATATATATATATATATATATATATATATATATATATATATATATATATATATATATAAATAAATATATATATATAATTGGCCGAATTCCCTTATGTATACATAATGCAGTAGAAATCCACCGAGTAAGAAGATCGCACCGCCTTGCCGTTGGTCCAACTGGCCTGGAACAGTCACAGCACGGCTCTCAAGTGGCGTTCGAATAGGCCGTCTAGAAAGCTAGCTCTTCCATCGGCGCTGTGAGCGCGAGGTGACTGCATGGCAAAAGGACGACGACGATAACGACGACAAGCTTGCTTATTTATCTAATCGACGATTAAGAAGACACTTGACGTTCCACGCGACAGCTTCCGTTAATATACATAGCTCGAGCAGCAGCGACAGCAACAGAGCAGACGCACAGAGATCACAGAGGTATTCGGGTGCCCGACAGATGAAAACGGAGGCAGGCGACTCGAGGGGGCCACCAGTTAGATCACCCGAGAATAGATAGAAAGGAGTATGTCTATATGGTTATACGAAGCAGGCAACACGTGGAGGAATAACGCAAATCTCATCCAGCCACAGCTCTACTTTTGCTTGAAGTAGTTCCAAGCCCAAAAATAGGCTTGGAAGTAGCAGCAGCAGCAGCTACAGCCGCCTTCGCTCTATTAGCGTGAGCAGCAAAAAAAAACAAACATATTGTGTCATCAATATAAATGTGATTTGTGGTAATTTAATATCGTCCCGCTTACAAATGTTTTAGCGGCAATGGCTTAGCCGGCAGCGGCTAACGCACTGGTCAAAACGGGGCTTCGCCATGGCAACCACGATCAGCAGTTACCGACTAGTGCAGGTTCGAGTTCCGGCCTTGCTGGTTGCTTCTGTTGGACGCGGATGCCATTGTTCTGATGCTACGTTCATCTGCCGAAGGAAGCCTATTCCAGCCGATACAAAGTCCGGTGTGCATTTATACGATATCGTGTCACAGGTAAATTGGCCAAGTACAAGAGTCGTCGAAAAATGTGGTTGTTAAAGCGCTAACACTGATAAAAAAAAATTTGAATCGCCCTCATGCCATGTTGAATGCCTGGTATTGAGCTAAAACTACGACTATTCAATCTGCATCATCCTTCTATGGTCGGTGGCGGCGCATCCGAAGCTGGTTATGCAGCCCACCTTGCGGAGACTAGCAAATTGAGAAAATACTCATCAATCGAGTATCCCCACGAATTCTGCCCTCTCGCGTTTGAAACCCTAGGTGCTCCTGGCGTTCGAACCAAGCAGCTAATGCGCAAAGTCGGCACCTTGTTAAACCTGTCATCTGGTGATAACAGGTCGTCGTCCTTTTTCAAACAACGTCTGGATCTTGATATACAACGTGGAAACGCTGCCTCCGTTCGGGGCAAACTTCTGAGGTGGTGTCGGTCTGACCTCATCGAAACGGACACGTGACAGCCACAATACGCGCCCACTAGGCATATTGGCTTAGCTAATCCATCGTGATACGTGTAACATATGCATAATGTATTATATTGAAAATAAACTAAAATCTGCATAATATTTTTACATAGGAGAAAGCAAAATAAAAAACACTGTAAGTACTGCGCTAGACAAACTGTTTGTTGTTTCCGTAGTTAGACGGGAAGTATCATGTCTAAGAAGTCTTGCAACAGTGTTATATACATATATATTAAGCTATCGCAACTTTTACTAGCTTACCTGACATCGTAAAGCTAGACCCATCGAAATCCCAGCCTGGCTCAAGACTTCTTTGAAAACGAGGAAGGCAAGGGGAATCCTTGGAAGCACTCGGATTGGCGGCCCTCAAGATTATCCAGGCGTATCGCACGGTTAGCACAAACTCTGCTCTTGTGTTGGCAAGAGCCCTTCCCTGGTATCTCGAGCAAGGGGGGATCTCTCCGATCCCTCATCAAAAAATTGATTGAGCGGCCAGGGGGAGAACTAGAACACTACCTCACGCAGTCCTCACGGTACATAGGGACTTTCAGACCTACCTCTTTCGAATTTGAAAAGCTCAGCGAGCTGTGTTTACTGCGAGGAGGGAACGAAGGATGACTCGACCCGTACTCTTCTAAAGTGTCTGGTACTAGAACAGGATAGAGCCACAGCAATTGCAAAACTCAGGAACAAATGGACGAGCAATTATCTCAGATCCCCCAGAGGAACCGTTAAGTTCGTAGACTTCATATGCGGCAGTCCTTCTGGGTGGAACCTAGGAGTAGCTATGGCTACGGAGGCACTAAGGGAGAAAGAAGCCTTGGGAAGGCTCAGGAGAGCAAGATTTCCGTTACTGTAATAGAAGATCACGTAACTTTGAATGTCGCGGGTTTGCAGGTGTTGGTACATGACACGTCGGAAGGAACCCTTGAGTGATCCCAGCCGAACAATCCGAGTGGAGAGGTGCGTTAAATGGTATGGGTCTCAGCGGGCTTCATCCGCTGGGATCGAGCCCCACACTGCTCGAGAAAGGCAATGGGACCCTTCCCTTTCCCTATTCGGAGCTATAGTATGAGAGTAAGTGTATTTAACCGTTATAGAGTAAGAGTATTCAACCCATCTTTAGTTGAAAAAAAAAAACTCAAGATACAGTCAATGGTTGCCTACGAAAAGACACTCAATTAACTGGGGGAACGCAAATTGAGAGGCAAAGATAAAGTCAAGTTCTCCTCCCTGACGAGGGTCCCGGGGCTGTCGAGTTTTGCAGAAATAGAATCGTCTGCTTACTTGGGGCGGACCTTAATTACAGCTATTGTAGAGGCACCGTGGGACGCTACAAAAACTGAGAGGCTCTTGAGAGCTGTGTGGATACATGGAGTAAGAAAATAAGGGAAATAGATGTGGGGACCCATGGAACACCGGCGTTGCGGAGTACAACTTGGCGACTAGCTAAAGTAATGCCCAAGTTATTAATCAGAGTGTTAATAATCCTACAAATATAAATGTATATGAACACACTTTTTTTGCGTTCGAATTGGCAGAGAGTAGACGTGTTCAACATTTGCTCCCACTAATTGGACTCGTTTACCCTGTTCAGGAGTGACAATCGTAAGAAAAACTACAACAGTGATCGAACAGACTAAGAGGTGTCGAGAGAGGTGTGAAGCCCACTCCAAAGTGTACCAAGTAGTGCTGCCGGAGTTTCAACTCCACTCAGCCTGACAGGCGATCGTGTTCGATTTACAACGTCATCACAATGGGCGTCTGTTTACGTTTGGCGTCGTTTTGCGACCCCCTATCGTAAGAGGCCAGCGTACAGCCACGTGATTCTGTGGACGAGACAGGAGGAGCGCCGACTCGCAAGCAAAGTTCTCGGGTTCAAATCACGCGCGTGTCGCCGGTTTTTTAAATCGTTTTAATTGTATTGATTATATTTTGCGTTTTACTTCGTTGAAAATATCAATTTAATACGTATCGATTACCTCCAAAGGCCACGAAGCCGCCCAGCAGGAGTAGTACTGCCCCGCCGCCACCCTGGGTATATCCAGGTTACGACAATGCCCAGTCGACGCCAGTTTGTGCGCTGATCAGACCGATGCCCCGAAAGGGGTTGCAGCAAACACCCACGATGCGTCGGCCATGGATGTTTCCGGTGAACCGAGCCTAAGCAGGTCAATGTAGTGGGAGCGCCACGGCAGAAGAGCGCGTCATAGGCGATAAGCGCAAGAAGTTGTCTTCATTCTCTACGAGCGCCGAAGATGACAAGGCTGACGACGGGTTTACTCGTGTGGTAACCCGCAGAGAAAAACTGACTGCGTCCAAAAGCGAGCAAAAGAGCCTAGCTAAACTAAAGGAGATTATATCAACTGGTGAACTAGGGACGTTAAAAGGTGATTATGCGAAGAGAACCATCCGAAGGCGAAGCCTCAGCAGAGTTTCCTGAAGGCTCGCTATTGTCGACGTACAAACATATACACGACGTGACACCCGGATGCAGAACCTCCTGTGACAGGAAGTCCATTATCGTGTGGCTTTCTCGAATTGAGAATGCACGCCGGGTGCTTTCGATTTCAGCCCTAAGAAACTTACCGGTAGTCACACACAGCCCATCCCTGTCGATCTTTAAAGCCAGGATACACGGAGTTCCAATATCAATCACAGAAGAAAAGATACTACGCGATTTGTCGTCACTTGGAGTCAATCACGTGAAAAGATTATCTCACATGAGAAACGGAGCGCGAGTGATGCTTGGTAAGGATATCCTTTCCTTTACGCGCCAACCTCCGCCATCCGTATTCCATGGATACCAAACTCATCAAGTAGTTCTCGAGCCCGACCAACCCAAGTTATGTCATAAGTGTCTGAGGCCGGGACACTTCGCCGATAGGTGCACAATGCCCCAAATATGCAAGAAGTGCGGCACTCCCGGACACCTAGCTGCAGGCGGTCCCAATTCAGCAAGATGTGTGAACTGTCGTGGTGCTCACGCGGCGGGTTCATCCGCTTGCCCTCGTTTGGCTTACCTTTGGGAAAGAAACCGAATTATACTCGAGGCTCGCTCACTGCAACAGGTGAATTTCCTGCACCCGACGGCCGAGATCGCCGACATACCCCCCATATCAACCCTGACTGTAGACAAGGCATCTCAGGTTTCGAAACAACCTTCTTACGCTAGCGTCGTCTGCGGGATATCTCAATCACAAAATGATCCTACACCACAGCTGCTACTCCCGGCTCCCATATCAATCCCCACCAGAAAAAGCAGAAGATCGACAGGGCGGTCCCGCCGCAGGTTGCCCGTTGTAAGGCAACGCCTTATCAAAACACCCATTAAGCGCACGCGTAAAGCGACTTCGGCTATGCCTGGCTCTAAAAGCACCTCCCTCGAATCGTCTCAGATTCTTACAGGTTAAGTCCAGATATATCGACCAAATTCTAGGCCTTATTAGAGCTCTTGGAGCCGCTGTTGCAACGTTTATTGTTAGTGGACGAAAAATCGTACAATCATGAATAATTACGATCGCATAGCTCAAGACGGAGAAGCGCCACGCACTACTCCAACTACTAATAAATGTACACTTTGCGACGGGCGATACACGCGGCGTGGCCTAACAAGGCATATATCAGCTAAGCATACTCCATATCGACCACCTCTGAGCCCCCCGTTCGCAACCGGCGCAAATCCTGGAGGATAGTCAAGCTGTTATGGGGCAATTCAGGCTAATTCGAATTGTTCCAAAGTCAGTCAGGAGACAAGTGGCTGAGGCTTTTACCCGTGTACTCACAGCAGTTTCATCTAATAACGACGTTGAAGCATGGTATAGCCTCCTCTCTTTTGCCCCCGTGGTCCTTCGCCTCCTCCGCGCCCGCAGCGACGCTTCATCCCTCTTAGTCATTATCCGCAACAATCTTCGCGATTTCCACCGAAACATGCGTCTGTCAGACGTGATTGCCACATCTCACTCGCGCGTCTCGACCCTTAAACCATTCAAGAATGATATTGTGCGCCAGTCTATTATTAAACTCTTCGAATGAGATGTTTCTGGCGCCGCCAGACTTATTGTGTCTACAGATACCATAACGCCTGGCATTGACCGTATAGAGGTCTTGCGAGAGCAACACCCACCAGCTCCCGAAAACCTGGAATGGCCGACACTCACCAGAATCCCTATGCCCTATGTCCCTATGTCACGTCAAAGGAAGACATTCAGGCGGCTATTAAAATATTCTCCAAGAGCTCCGCCGCAGGGCTAGACTTTACAAGACCCCGGTTATTAATGGACCTTCTTTCCCCGTCTCTCGAAGACGTCGCCGCTGGCCTGCTTGGCAAAGGTTGTTGACATTCTTCTTTGGGGCAACCCCCCCCCTTCTTACCTCCAACCGTTGATATTTGGTGCAAGATTATTTGCCCTTAAGAAAAAGAACGGATCGGTACGTCCCATTGCATGTTCGTCTTCGCTACGCAGGCTCGCCGCAAAAATCGGATGCAACCACAACAAAGCCGTTATTTCTCAGGCAACTGGTGCACATCAACTAGGATTCGCGACGCCGGCTGGGACCGAAGTAGCCCTTCACGCAATCCGGGCCTTCCTCGACTCACGCGAACCCCCCGGGGTTCTTGTAAAGCTCGATTTTAAAAACGCATTTAACAACATAAGACGCGATTACCTGATGGAGGCCGTTGCATCCCACGCCCCTCATCTATTAAACCACGTCGGACTGGCATATAGGCATCCTTCCCACCTGGTCCTGTCCGAGCATGTAATTTCGTGCGCCACCGGACTGCAGCAGGGGGATCCCTTAGCACCACCTCTGTTTTGTCTGGGTATCAATGATCTGGTGGATTCCTTCAGGAGCCCGCTGAACCTCTGGTACCTTGACAATGGTCTGTTAGGAGGAAACGTTTTCACAGTAGCCGATGATATTCGACGGGTCCTTAACTTCAGTGTTACATCTGGGCTGGAGTTAAACCCGTCCAAATGCGAAATATGCCTCTTTGGTCCCACCATCGATGTCCCTGAAATACAGTCACTCCGAGACCTCCTACCCGGCTGCAAGATGACCGTCAAGAACGATCTTGGAGCAACTAGGCGTACCATTTTGCCCCGAGGGGCTCCCAGCAGCAATCAAGCGCTGGAGATTGAAACTGGAAAATGCCGCTGCTCGTCTTCCTCTTCTGGGAGCAAACCGCGGACTTTTCTTACTCAGGTCTTCTTTTTCGTCCTCACGACTCATCCACCTTCTTCGACCTATCTAACCAAGCCGATGAGTTACAAAGGCTCAACGATTTGACACTGTCTACCCTCGAGTCCCTTCTGAACACATCTCTACCACCCAGCGCACGAGAACAGGCATTACTACCTGTTTCTAAAGGAGGCCTGGGTGTGCCAAATTTACTGACCCTGGCCGGGCCTGCTATAGTGTCATCAATGCTAAGCGCCGAAAACAGGCCAATCCCCCTTTTAGATACAACTGGAGTCGGCCAGTTTAAAAACCGCTTAGCTTATCTTCAGAAGAACCTCGAGGCGCGGTGCGGAGGTAAGCCTGAAAACTATCCCAGCGTGACTGGAGTGCCCCTTTACACGACCGCCGATATTCGCCAAGAACTCAGGTGCCTGGTTACACGCGCTTTCCAGTGCCCCCATAGGTACCCTTCTTGATGATGAGACGATTCGCATAGCAGTAGACCTACGCCTAGGGGCAGACCTAGTAACCCCTCATCGGTGTCAATGCGGTCACCCCGTCGATAAACTAGGACATCACGGACAATCGTGCACCATTAGCGCAGGATGACGCTCGAGACATGCCGCTATGAGACCTATAGCAGAGCCCTTAGGTCGTGCGGTCGTCCGTGCATCCTTGAACCCCCAGGCCTCTGCGCGGAAGACGGCAGACGTCTAGACGAGATGACACTTACACCATTCGAGCGAGGCAAAATGCTGGTTTGGGACGCAGCCGTTACCGACTCCTTAGTCCCTTCTATGGTCGGTGGCGGTGCATCCGAAGCTGGTTATGCAGCCCACCTTGCGGAGACTAGCAAGTTGAGAAAATACTCATCAATCGGGTATCCCCACGAATTCTGTCCTCTCGCGTTTGAAACCCTGGGTGCTCCTAGTGTTCGGACCAAGCAGCTGATCCGCAAAGTCGGCACCTTGTTATCCCTGTCATCCGGTGATAACAGGTCGTCGTCCTTTTTCAAACAACGTCTGGATCTTGATATACAACGTGGAAACGCTGCCTCCGTTCGGGGCACACTTCTGAGGTGGTGTCGGCCTGACCTCATCGAAACGGACACGTGACAGCCACCATACGCGCCCACTAGGCATATTGGCTTAGCTTATCCATCGTGATACGTGTAACATATACATAATGTATTATATTGACAATAAACTTGGATAATATGCCCTAGTAGAAAAAAAAAACTACCGTTGGTCAAGATATATTACGTACTGAACACACATATTTTATAGTAGGAGTTACACCTGTTTGATTATGCTCACGATTCTCCCCTTTCGTCGCCCAATAGCGTCAAAAATGGATGTGACGTAGTTTATAATCGCATTGCAAAAGACAGTAGCTGTACAGAGTATTCCCTCTTGCTGGGCTTCCTAGTTAGACCCTCAGTTTCTTTAGTTCTTCCATGGGCGATACATCTCATTGTTTTAGTGACAATGAAAGTCTAAATATTAATAGTAATAACTATTATTAGTTGCCTTCGACTCAGTGTCCTTGCGCATTTGCTCTGTGTCGGTGTGTCCCGCGATGCAGCCCGTACTGCCAGCACAATGGCAGAATTACGAACGTATATATATATATATATATATATATATATATATATATACATATATATATATATATATATATATATATATATATAAATTTCGACATAGACTAGAAGGGATTTTCTATACCTCATTCAGACTCCTCCTCAGAACTTCTTTTACACGCGTGTTGCATAGAGCTTAACATTTAAAACAGCTGGTTACGGCTCACGTGAGAAAGGGAAAACCAGTAATTTTGCGTTCGCCCACTATGAGGTCTCGCGTAAAACTCCCAGGTAATAAGCCATTCACTGGGGCCATAAATCAGCGAACCAGCGGGTCCAGATTTACTCAGACAGACTGTTGACGTTGCCGCTGTTACCTTCGCTATTATCGGCAAAGATGAGAATGATGAGTTGGGAAATAATGGTGAACTATTGGTACAGTGCTGTAGTGAGAGTAAATCTAAAAAAGTAGTTACTTTGCTTTTTTTTCTTCTACATAGTTGTGCAACATGTAGGTTTACGATAGAACCAACGCATGAAGGAACCGATCATATTGGCGTGTTCGGCAAAAAATCTACTTAATGTTAATGTCACGCGACGCAAGCTAGCGAAAGACGAGTGGCCAGATTAGGGAAAGTCATATAAAGTCAATATGTTGTTAAAACGTACATTAAAGCTTTCACGTGCAGAACCGTAAAATGTTGCCATTATGACTAAAACTTTACGCTCAGGAGACTCAGGCAATATCAAAAAACGGATGCCTATTATTTTCGTATCAGAGTGATGGTGCTAAGTTTGGTAGTTGCCGAGTAACTAAGCCCTTTTGATAGTTGTTTTTTTACGTTGAAGCCTTCGTGTTCAAAACCGTATTTTGCTAAGACGTTTCCTTTCTTCCGTTGAGAAAACATATTTTCTTGCCGAGTTCTACCAAATCTCAAAATGTGTAGCTAACTTTCTCTTACACCCTTGCTAAAGCAGGCCAAATTCTAGCAAGTATGCATGCTTTCACTTTCGATATGGCTGCTGAAAATGCTTAGTTACTCAGCAACTACGTAACGCGGCACTTTGATGCGAAAATGTATGCCTTAAATTTGCTATTGTCTGAGAACAGCCTTTTGGGCGTAGGTTTTTTGGTCGTAGTGAAAAAGATAAGGTTCCGAACGTAAAAACTTCAACGTAAGACATAACAACATATCGATTTTTTATGACTTTTCTTAGTCTGGCTGTTTGCCTTTCGCTAGCTTGCGTTGGGTGTCATTCATCAATAATAACCGAATTCGCCGGTACAATCGGTCCCTTCATGCGTTGACTGGTTTTTCTGCAAACGTAGATTTTGGCAGAATAACTACGTTTATCAATTTCATCCCCACCCCAAAACAAGACGTTTCCGCCCCCTTCTTCCCTTGAAAAAAAAAATTGCCGAGTTCTACCAAACCTCAAAAATAAGTACGTACGATTATTATAGACCCTGTATATATGTATTTTCTGCTACTCCTGCTGCTGCCAGTTCACGGCTGGTACTTCTTCGATAACTACCAGTCGACGCGTGTCCACGCAGTCTAGACGTCGACTAAAGCTTAATGCGACAATTAAACAGCGCGTTGGATAAACGAGGCTTTTATTCAAACGATGATTAATTCAGTCTAGCTAGCACGACACCCGCCTTGCTGATTTAACGCTTTTTGGGGACGCTGTTGTTGTTGTTGTTGCGGCTTCTGCTGCCGTTGTTGTTGTCGTTGTTGTTGTTGTTGCGGCTTCTGCTGCTACTGCTGCCGTTGTTGTTGCTGTTGTTGCTACTGTCTGTGCTGTTGTTGTCCTTTCTTGCTGTTATAGTTATTATTGATGTTGCTTTTGTTGTTGTTGTTGTTGCTGCTGCACCCCGTTGTCACCGTTGTCATTATGAGTAGTATTTCTATGTTACATGGTGTGGGGGGCTGTTCTTGATGGTGTCGTTTTGTGTGGTTGTTGTGCCGCGTTACGTCGCGGTCATCTGTTGTGTGACGCCATGACGCTAGCAGACAACGTTGGACATTGGGGCCAACACAATGCCAGTAATACGACCATCAGAACGACGCCAACAACGGCAACAACAACAACGACGACGACGACAGCAACAACAACAACAACAACAACAACAAGATCAACACTAACATGAGCTACAACATCGCAACAATAGCAACGACTAATCTTACGGCGACGACGACTATCACTATGGCTATTATTACTACGGTTGCCTGGCGGGCGTAACCAATTGAGAACCTGCGTAGAATCGGATATAATCATAATAATCAAAAAAACAAAATAGCAGAAACGCTGTGACGGTTGCTGCTGTGGCCCAACTGTTGCGAACAACGATATATATATATATATATATATATATATATATAAAATGCTATATATATATGTATATATATATATATTAGACCATTTTCACAGCTTAGCGTTACTGTCGCACAAGCGTGTTGCCACCAACTCGCTTCACACATCGACCGTTGCTCGATCAAAATTCGCCCGTCGCTGACGTATCGCGGACCGGTTCAGCTTCGCTCCGCTTAGACTACCTCGCAATTTGCCATATAGTTCATCATCGGAAGGTCATCCTTCTTCATCATCTATGTATTTGTCCGCTCTGCCGTTGCTTTTGCTGGACCCGCCTCCGCTCTCGCCGCCGAAGTCACACTGTTGTCAAACAGCAGTAGCCACAACAACAGCAACAACAACAACAACGGCAAACACTGAGCATTGAAATCTATGCATATGAAAAATGAGTAATAAAATGTATTCTTTCATATATACATGTGAATGTTTAAATCCACGGTGCCGATGGCTCACTCCTCATCTATCAGTCGTGTCCGAGTGGGAGTCTTGCCCGACCCCTGACGCAAAGACGCGGGTCCATCCAGTCTTTCATAGTTCCGAGCACCGAAATCGCGTTGCCTCTCTGAATCTCTAGGGAAAGCCGTTGGCAGAAGAAAGTGCCCGCCCTCTTGTCCATCGTAGCCTGCTGTAAAGCGTCGCCAACCTGAGAAATTAGCGTCGTTGTTAGCATATGAAAATATGGCACATAATAGTAAGAAACAACACTTTGTAAGTTAGGATAGAGTAATTTTTGATGTATGATCAGAGCCCTTGCCATGCGGTACAATGGCAAGTTGTTCAGTCCTGGCCCAACAAATGAGAATGATTTAAAAAATGCCCACACTCGGCTTATTGTAAAGGTCATAATAGCTCAACAAGCTAGTAGGTAGCAATTTCACACCACTTGTCTAGCATCTAAGATAACTTTAAACATAACGCAGTCTTGGCATTGTTATAGTGAAGTATGTTAGCACACTGTAGTTTATTTGCTACTTTTACAGTTCGTTCTCCTCGCTGTGCCTGTTTGTGGTTAGCGGCATGAATGGCATTTTGCAGCACACTTCGCGAATATAATTAATTAAATACATAGCCAATACAAGTAGTTATATGCTGGGAACCGTTAACCAATATATAATATTTATATATATATATATATATATATATATATATATATATATATATATATACAGGTAGTGTTCAATAAGTTCTTAGAATGAAAACCGAGAATTTTCCAAATCATGTTTTTTAAATTTTTCTTATTCGATATAGTCCCCGAGAAGCTCAATACACATTTCCCACCGAGATTTCAGAGCTTTCATACCTCTTGAGTAGAATTCCGCGTCGTTAGACTGAAAATAGGCATTGACAGCAGCCTTAACCTCTTCATTGCTGGAAAAACGCTTTCCACCGAGACTATTCTTCAAATGTCCGAAGAGGAAATAATCAGAGGGGGCCAGGTCTGGAGAATAGGAGGGTTGTTCAATAAGTTCGAACCTCAGTTGGGCCAGTTTTGCCGATGCTTGCCGGGACTTGTGTGCAGGAGCATTGCCCTGGTGAAACGGGACAACCTTCTTCTGCAAAGCGGGCCGTTTCACGATGAGTTCTTGCTAACGGCAGTCCAACAGTCTTGCATAATATTCTCCTGTGATCGTTTTACAGCTCTCAAGGTAGTCGACCAGCATTATTCTACGTTGGTCTTAAAAAACTGTAGCCATCACCTTTCCGGTCAATGCCGTTGTCCGCACCCTTTTCGGAGGTCCTTCATCAGGTGCACACCATTGGCAAGATGCTTCTTGGGTCTCGGGAGTGTAGTGATGAACCCGGCTTTCATCGACGGTCATGAATCTGCAGCAAAAATCCGACAAATTGTTCGACATCTTGGCCAAATTTCGCTGTAAAGCCAAAACAGGCGCGTCTTTTTGGCCTTGGTTGAACAAATGCGGCAGCCATTTTGCTCTAAGCTCTTTCATCTTCAAGTTTCCGTGTAGGATAAAATGCACACTGCCTAAACTAATTCCTAATGCCTCCGCTATTTCCTTAATGTTCATTCGCTTATCTGTGCCAAGAATTTTTCGCACTTTCTCTACGTTTTCCTCATCAGTTGCCGTTTTTTGGCCTCCTGGACGTAGTTCATCCTTGGTGCTCCTGCGACCTCTTTGTAACACATTAATCCAGTTGGAAACAGTGGCAAAACATGGCGCAGAGTCACTGTACGTCTCGTCTGACTCAATTTTTACTTGGGTCGTACTCCAACCTTTGAAATAAAAATGCTTGATAACCACTCGAAACTCTTTTTTCTCCATTTTTAAAAATCACGCCGATACGTTGCACGGGAAAGCTATCAAACGAAATCGCAACGGCCAATCACCATAATATATTGAGTGCTAGCAGTCGAAAAGTTGCAGTTCCTATTAGCGGTGAAAGCGTGTCAAAATTCGAATTATAAAAAGCTCATTCTAAGAACTTATTGAACTACCTGTATATATATATATATATATATATATTTCAATCGATACTAACGTGTATCGTTAGAGCGTATATCGTGTCCCGTTAGTCGTTCGCAATAAAGCCGATGGCGTTTATTTAAAAAAAAAACATAGTACTCAATTCTTCCCTAGCTTCTGGTAGTGGAGCTCGATCGAAAAGTTGATCTCGTCTGTGAGGATCTGTTTCCTGTATGTGCTCGAATATGCCAGGAGTGTATATGTAATGCTTTCGAAAAAAGCATTTGCGCCGAAAGCCACAAATTTTACCCGAAAAGCCAAAATATTTACTTTATATAGACAAGTAGCGTAGAATGTGCTATCTAAGAAAAGTCCGGGGGTGATGTATCTTTTCTGGCCCTTTAAAAGGCCAACCTGGATTGAAATTCTCGGGGTCACACAAACACCGGCAAACGAAGCCGAATGTGGCTGAAAAGGATCTAATTTACACACTAATAACGGTCAGTGAGTGCTATTGGCCGACCCCAGAGGTCCGGATGCATGAACGGACCTGTATTGCGGATTCTATGCACACAGTCGTGGCGATCAGCTGCGCGCAAACCGCAACCACTAGTCAATCACCTGGAGGAAGTCGCTTGGATGAACATTCGTCAAAAAACTACGCAGCAATACCTCTAGTCGCATTTCAGTCTGCAGTTAATAAAGTCAGGAGTACCTCTGAATACCCGATCCAACGGCAAAGCATTGTAGTCTGTTTTCATCTAAAAGCAATTATAGAACTGTCACGGGGAAGGAGTGTATTACAGCAGTGTGGGCAGTTCCACCTTCTCATACTCTGCTATGGCGCAGCCACAGAATAATTTTCATTCATGGTTTAAAGCCATCTGGTTTAGATAAAGTTGCTACACTGGCTATAGAAAGGGATTCGCGCAGTACGCCTCTACGTAGAAGGATGTTCAGTGGAAACTTCCCCTCATTTAGGGCGGAGCCGCTGTCATAAAACATTTCAATATCGATTGAAGCTTTTTGTCCATTAAACGCTTTTTTTCTGA
Source organism: Dermanyssus gallinae (assembly GCA_003439945.1). Lineage (NCBI taxonomy): Eukaryota > Metazoa > Arthropoda > Arachnida > Mesostigmata > Dermanyssidae > Dermanyssus > Dermanyssus gallinae. Next base: position 557,751 of record QVRM01005976.1, on the reverse strand, counting down.
TAAGGTCGGTCCAATCCTTTTATCTGGGCGGCTTACCGTTGCAGAAAAGTGCGGAAGAAATCATTACAAAACTTCTTCTAGGGATAGGAGAATTATTTCTGCCTCAACATTATATATATATATATATACCCCAAAGGTTGTAGATTTCATTTCAAACTTAGTGTATCTGCATCGTACATCTGTCTAAAAACTAATCAATTAGATATATAAGATAATAAGGAAGACAGAATAACAGAACAGTTTTTGGGCTGAATATCTTAAACAACGCTCTCGCTAATACATGCTTGAATACGTAACATCAGCGGTACTCCTTAGAAACGGATCTTCAGCAGAACATGACTGAATTATATCCTACATCTATATATTTAAAACTTAAAACACGAGTGACCTCATATGTGTGTTTACCTAAACGGTTTGCATAATACAATCAGACATGTCGACGTGTGTATATATATATATATCTATATATATTGGTTGGGTTTTGCAATAATGACAAAATCAAATAAATATATACACACGGACATGCAAGATGCATAAAAAAGGAAAATTGTTATGCCATTTTTATTGTCAGTTTCGTTATTATTCTCACTTTGGCACATTTGTCGTTGTAGTATCTTGTAGTATCTAGCCGAAAAATTTACAATCACATATCTCACACGGCCGATAAACCTCGGTTTTTCATATAACATGATGGAGTCCGTGCACAGCGTGTCTAACTAGTATATGACGGTTTGTTCTATAGACGTTTTTTCATTGCGAACAAATTGCTGCATTTTTGTAACATACAATTCTGGGTCGATTTTATCTCATTGTATCGCACAAATCGATAGTATTGGACCAGTTTGTTACTGCTTTGATGTATGCGTTGAACGAAAAATACTTCACTTCTGTGAATGTACAGACAAGTTGTGCCCAAGCCATTGTGAAGCCGATTGGCCGTATTTTTATAGCGCCTCATATGCACGTTGTACCAACATAACGCAACTTTCAAAGTGTCTTCTCGTTCGACTGAGAAAATAGAAACTGCCAAGTTGTTGGCAACACACTGTTCCCACTGCAGGCCCACCTTCCTAAATTAAGAGAATAGAACCATAAGTATTGCGCAGTTTATGCTACGTGGGCCTCTCCCTCTGATAATTGACTCTAAGCTAAAGCAGTCACCGAAATCTGGTACGGGAATGCGATCATGCAAATGCCACTCAAAGTATACATGCAAGGCCACTAAATAACGCCAGCCTATGATCATTTATATGACAGCCAGCATTTGCAATGTTTATCGCTATACCGTACTACTAACACATATTGCCTATTGACCGTATCGTTGACGTCGACGATGGTTTCGACGATAAGCTCTCGGTTTCGCATACTACGATAGTATGTATAAGTCTGGAATACTCACAATAAAGGCATCGGCCGCCGACCTCGCGGTTGGTCAATTCGTTTTGACAGATTATTGAGCTTTCTGAAAGTTGCGCAACTAACAAGTGGGTTGACTATTAACAATCTAATATAGTATATGTATCTAATATATCTAATATGTATTTAATATATCTAATATGTATTTAATATATCTAATATGTATCTAACATATAATATAAAATATCAATAAAACTAATGGGTTGACTATCAACAATCATAATAATTGTAGAGAACCTCGGACGAACTGTACATGCTTGCAGTCACGAGAACAACTTTGTCCCGATAACTTGGTTAATTAAAAATATTTATTTCACTCAACTGAGCATATACAAGTTGAATATTTGTTGTCTTCTGCACAGTGTTGTTCACCGTTCCAGTGACAAAGATCCTGGAGTGATTTCTTTGCAAGAGCGGGACAGCGTCAACTGCATGGTATTTGACGCATTGCTGCAAACAATCTTGCACTATAGTCTTCATGGAGCTCAGTATTCAAACACACCAGGTGGGTGGTGGTGTCGAGCCCGGTGGCGTGGTGGCTTAAGACTGCGCCTCGCAACCGGAGGAGACATATAGGTGAGCGGGCTCGAGCCTCACCGTTGCACATTTGTATTTATGGGGTTCCTATTCTATTCTTCCGTCTATGAAGCAGTGGGAAAAACAGTTCCAAGTGGACGTTAAATCTGACTGGCTGAGGGTCAGCCCGAAAACTTTACATTAGAATTGTACCAATTGACCACGAGTTGCCTGCATAACACGGCACGCGGCGTTTCCACCTTACTGTAGAGGTAATCCAGGATTAATATATAGATCCAAAGTCTATTATTTATAGTACCCAGAGACAGTTTCATCGAAAATACCGTTTCTTTTTTTATAACTTGTAACCCTGCCACCAACACTTTGGCATAAGAGTTCGATTAGCGTGATTTTGAACGCGTTCGGTAAGAGGTCGACAAGATAGGCGAATAGATCCGATTGACAAGATTGGCGAGACGCAGACGAGAACCGTAGTTTGACAAACGGCTCATTAACGGCCCAAACGCCCCGGGCGTCAGAAAAGTCCGAAACAAAATTTGCATGTTTAGAAACATCAACCCTTTATTCGTTTTCTGTACAGAAGGAATATGACATAACCAGATGTTTTACACAAACATGATCAGCAACCGACTATTCACCCATAAAACTGTATACGTTTCAGTTGTTGTTGTTGTTTTAATTGTTTTTATGATGTTGTCGTTGTTGTTTTAATTGTTTTTATGATGTTGTCGTTGTTGTTGTCGATTCGTTTTTTGTTTATACATGTATAAACAGCGGCGGTTATCCGCCGCATGGTTATAGGTTAACCAAACGTATCACGGATCGCTCCTGCGACCTCCTTCAGCCCGCTGCTGCTCATAGAGCGCTGCGTCGGCAGGCGGGGTCGATTCTGCGGCCTGTGAGGTGTAAGCAGTAAAGACGGCCGCGCGTTCCTTAATGCTCGACAATACCGATGTCTGCCAACGACAACAACTGTTCCGTAGGTTTATGTCGGCATCTACGATCAGCACTTTTTGACTACGCACCAGCTGACGTGCATGCGCTCATATACGCGGCGTGTGTCAAGTTAAATCGCCACCCCACAAAATGCAGTCGCGTAAACAGCGTTTCATATGGCGACGCACATGACGACAATGCTGCCCCCAAGGCCTGTCAGCGTTTGCATCACTTGCCGTCATCAAGAACAACAGCAACAACAACAACAACAACAACAGTATCACTACCACCGTCTACCAGTCAAACAGCTCGTCAGCGATGTATATCTTTGTATCGATATTCTGCTGTATGTTATGTATATATATATATATATATATATATATATATATATATATATATATATATGTATATATATATATATAATACAACAATGTCTACAATGCATACAGCACGCAGCCAAAATGCATAATGCACACCCATCGTCGTTGTTAAAGCCAAGGTAGTGTGAGACTCACAAACCCACTAAAATTCAGTCGTATTCATTGCCGCCTTGTCGCGGGTGGCCGCAGTATTGTTTTTTGAGAGAGATTGCGAAACCTGAGCACTTTATCTTGCCACTAAAGCTGTTCGACTTTTTGCGGTGGTTATTTTCGTCTTGAAGACAAGTTCTGAGAATCTTCCTACCATAAGCCAGGATTCATGATTATTGAGGAGCGCCTCTACAAGGGCTTGGCATATCAGCAGACCTCCCAGTCGCAAGTTCCGAGACAGTAGCTCTCGCTCAGTATTAAAAAAGACATAGTAGTGGCCCACCGGGACCGCGGTGCCATTCGTCGTATTGTCGGCGACGTAGAAGGTTACCTTCACCGTAGGGGCCTACAAATAAATTCGCGGAAGACGAAAGCCATTAAGTTTCGCCGTGGGGGTCGATTGGCTGCAGCAGACGTAATACCCTGCTGTGGCCAACCGCTGGAGTTTGTCAACTCCTTCCCGTATTTGGGTCTGAGACTGCACTATACGGGAACGACCTTTACCAAGCACATCGGCGACAGGTGTCGGGCGGCTATTGCCTCTATTCACACAGAGGTGAGAGATCTTCGACGACTGTCTCAGAGTGCTGCATTGCGTCTTTTTGAGCTTAAGATTGTGCCAATGTTGAGCTACAGCCTTGGCAGGGTGTGGGGCCATCTTTCCGCCGCAAATTTTGCGCAGCTAGAAAGATGCTTCACAATATATATGAAGCGCGTTCTTTGCTTGCCGCGGACGGCAAGGAATCGCTTTGTGTACCTGCTAGCGGGTTGCGGACCGGCAGTGGAAATAATCAGAGTCAGGCTTAAGTCACCTATTACAATGTTCAACAATTTTTGTTGGAGTGGCAGGGAAAAGTGACCGAGGCCTCGGCTGAGGTAGCGCAGTTAGATGTGTACCTCACCAGGGAGCTTTGGGAGGGAATGGCATGCACTAGCCGGCACGTGTACACAAGGTACATTGTACATGGCTATCATCACTTGGTGTGTTCAACTCAAGGATTTCACCAAGTTGGCGATCAATGTCGTTGCCGGTTCTGCTCGCAGGTATGCGCTAAATACCACGCAGCGAGCTGCCAGTCGCATCGGCGGTCTTTGCACTTTCTTGCCCGGTGGGACGGTCGCTAAAGTGTTAAAATTGTATATAATGATGATTGTATTGTATTTATGTACCATCTTGAAATGCAAAATTATTGCGAAATAAACAATATGTATGTAAAAAAGGCAAAGCGTTCATAGCAATGCCCTATATCGTCATCCCTTCCTGAAATGCAGATACCGCACAAGGGGGAGTTGATAGGTTTACCAATGAGGCGAGAAAACACTATTCTATTCCTAGCTTTCAGAGATCTATTCTGCTACCACTCATGCTAAAAGACGGCGCCGAGAGTCAGCTGTTTTTTGCTCATCTGGTCCGCAAGAGGATTGTTGGCAGTTTGCTGGCTTTGGCTTTAGCAATCGTCGCATAGCAGACATAAGGAGTTCTTTTGAGAGCCATATCCATCTCGACTAGGTACCTAACCAATAGCGTAGGTGTCACTGGGTGCCCTTACAGGTGTAAGTTTAGATTCTATAGAGAGTGCTTGAGGCCGTTTACAAGTTTAGTGGCTTAGAGAAGTCCATTCGAGATCTGGCACGTGTAGGTATTGTCTCATATCCATCAGAGCTCCGTTGGCCGTTCTTCGAGCAGATCGTCATCACGGGTGGTAACTATCAGTGTCAAATTTTCTGCATGTGCGATAGATTAATCTCGCGGGGGATGTGAGAGTCTAAGTACTCCGTCGTAGGTTATATCCCACCCAGGGTTGGTGCCAGTACGGAACCTTGGGGGGGGGGGGGGCGGCTGTGACTGCATAGTCCACGTCATCGTAGGTAGATGCTCTGTTTTTTAAGTGCGCCGCTAAGATATGTCGTAAACAGGGAAATGCATCTTTGTTTACAAATGCCAAACAATGCGACCGGTTTGCTCTGGGCGCATTTCTCTGTGTTTCAGTTATGTTTCGAATTTTGCTGACAGCCGAATGTGTGACGTGTCAAGCTTAGACATCGTGCTGGGTTTCCGACAGCGCCTTCTGATCTTCTACTTCTTTAATTAGTCGTTCGTTGAGAATGTGTTAATCTGCTTTGGATAAGCAACAGAGCATACTTATAGGCCGGTATGCAGAGGGGTCTCATTGTGTGTGGCTTCCGGTATAATGGTCAAATGGGCCAATTTCAAGGCTTAGAATAGTCTTCGTTGCAATTTATCCATCATGCGTTTGAATGCCGTTGTGTGGTTCTTTAAAAGTATGCGTACTGCTTGAAGGGCGACCGCATCTAGGTCTGGTGCTTGTCTTGTCCGTTTGCATTTGGTCACAATTCTGATCTCTTGGATTGAGATCGGCTTGAAGGTAGGATCTGAATTTTCTTCAAAGAGCAATGGAGTCTTTGCGGGAAGAGGGCAGTTACAGTTGATTGGACTACTTCACCTGGTAGAGGCGGCAGTGCATGGCACATTTTGTTACGTACGATCTTGCACCATATACCCAAGGGTTTTCTTTGACCTCCTCGCACATTGAGTCCCAGTAGTCTATTTCACTATGCTTAACTGCCCTATGTGAGGCTCTTCGTGTTTCTCTGTACTGTTCCCATGAATACAAAAGTTCTGGCCGGTGGCTGGCTCTATGGCGCGTGCATACTTGTCGAAAGCAGCGGCCATCTACAGCGTTTATCACGGAGCGAAACACGTCCGTATGCTACGGCGGCTATATATATATATATATATATATAAACAACTAGCTAGCCGTGTTTGATTGCACGAGGCATGGCAAATTGAATTTATTCTGATGGACATTCCTTCCAGCCTTTATAAACGGTTTGTTTTATTTGCGCACACACGTATTGTACACACATATGTGTCTATATACACATATATAAAGCTGCGGAATAAGATCACAACAATGCATTAACAACATGTCGTGCGTGAACATACAGCTCTGCGCGCCGCGTACGCTTCACGTGTTCCACCATAAAAGTACACACCTTCTCCTTGTCGTCACAACGCCGTCATTACGCAAATCGACCGTAACGAGCCTCGTATTAATATAGTCGTGTCGCAAGCGGTGCTTTCTAACGATTCATCTAACTAGCAGCGCTTGTACAGTAATGTACGCCACATACATACAGGTGTATTCAGACAACAATATGGGGAGGGAGACGGGAGGCCATGGCCATAACGCGGACAATCGGCCAGATTATCGACAGCGTTCCGACTGAGGCAGCGCGTCACCTTAGAAGTTCAACGCGGTCTTGACACGCTCCCGAGGGGCGTATCATATACGGATTTAATTATATAAGGAGTTCAATGTGTACATTTACCGGCTGACAATAATTTGATAACAAAAGAAAATCGGGATTATTTATATCACTTATTTTTTTTTCAAGTACCGTCTGTACATTGAATAAATAACGCTGTCCTTTTTGTGATTTTACCATAATCACATCGACGAATCGTAATCGCTCGACGTGTTTGCCTTGTTTTTAACTCGTTCGCAGGAGAAAAGTCTCTGATTGCACCCGGTGACGTAAATTTCGGTCGTAAACTGAGCTGCAATAACTGGAGAAAGCTCAGGTAGAAATCAGTGTTTAAAAACAAAGGTAAAGGGATGGCTGTTTCGGTAAGCGGCTTAGCAAACAGAACTAGGGCGTTTCTAACTCATATTTCTGACTAATAATTTAGAAAGCATCTCGCAGCTCTCCCTTGTTTTGTTATTTTTTAACATGGAACCTCTTACCTTAGGGCCCTATGACGAGGTGAGGAGCTGATATTGTTTCTCAATATACCTTAACCTTCTACTTTTACTTATAAGATCGTGTACACGAGGCTGCTGTCGGACTCTCGAAGGAGTAATGCAGAGAGCAGTTAAGTGGAAAAAGTTCAAGCCGCGGAGATCCCGGCCGTGGTTCACACGGACTTGTTACCTCCGACATAGAGAACTACTCGGCTTGCTGAGACTAGCAAAAGCCCGAGCAGATCCACAGCTCCAAGCAAGGCGAAGACAGGACTACGCGTCTCGTAGAAAGTCCTACATGGGGCTATGCCGTGACTATAAGGTCGAACATGCGAGGCGAGAGGAAGCCCGTCTACTTGAACGAGCAGAAAGGGAGCCCCATGCCTACATAAACCGCTCTCGTAAGGGGATACGGCACTCACTGAGTGACGAGCAGGTAGAACGTCATTTGACGAATCTGCTGTTTAACCCTCACGTAAAAAAACTCGGCCACAGAGGTTGAGTATCCACTTACACTTGAGCAGCACACAATGAATCTTCCCTTTGAGGAAGAAGAAGTATGCCGAGTTATCCGATCCCTTCCTAGATGGAAAAGTAGTGGGCCAGATCGGGTCTACTACGAACATTGGGTGCAATCGGAGCCGCTCTTGAAGGGGATCCTCTGTGATTTCTTTAATAGAATTATGGAGGAAGAGCGAATGCCCAGAGTTTGGCACATTGCTAGGCTTTCTCTGTTATTCAAGGGTAAACACGGCGACGATAAAAGTAACCCAAATCTGTACCGGGGAGTGGCGTCGGAGTGAACGCTCAAGAAAATATTCTGTAGACTGATTATTGAAAGGATTGCAAATATAGCAAACAATGCTCTGCCTTCCAAGCAGTTCGGATTTAGAAAAGGCATGGGGACCCGCGACGCCATCCACGTTTTGCAATCCGAAGTAGAACGGGCGGTGTCTCGTCCAGGGGGCCACCTGTATGCAGTCTTCATTGACTGCGTCAAAGCCTTTGACAAGGCTCCGCGCGACCTTATGATCGATTGTTTTAGACAGATTGGCATAGGTGGAGCTTTTCTGCGAGTAATTTCTAGTTTTTTTGACGATGATACACTGTTGGTCAAGGGAAGGAACAGCGTGCGTGAGCTAACGCAGAATGTTGAGACTCCTCAGGGGGACCCACTAAGCTGCATCTCGTTCACGCTGCTTCTGGCCGACCTTGTGCAATACGTGCGTCAAGAGTTTCAACATGCCGTGGTAGTGATGTATGCTGATGACATCGTTGTTGCTCATCGTAACATTAGTGCCATCTCGCGCATTACCGCCATGGTAGAGGCGTATCTCATGAAAAAAGGGCTAGAAATAAACTCACGCAAAACCAAGGCGATTAAGTTTCGGGCGTTTAGGTGCAAACGGCGTTATTCGATGCTGCGGGAAGCCATTGGAGTTTGTAAACTCTTTCCCATACTTGGGTCTCCGGATTCACTACAGGGGAACATCGTTTACTACACACATCGAAAACAGTGTTACCTCGGCACTGGCAGCTCTCTACGGAGGGGTCGGAGATGTACGGCGACTGTCCGTCGGTACGGCAGTGCGCTTGTTTATGTTAAAAACTCTGCCAAAGTTGGCGTATAGCTTAAACAGAGTGTGGCAACACCTATATCAAGCAAATTTTAATTTGCTTGAAAAGTGCTTCACACTATACATGAAGCGAGTACTCTGCCTTTCAATCAAGGCGAGAAGCCGCTTCGTCTATGTATTGTCGGACTGTGCGCCGATGGTGGAGATGCTTCGGCTTAGGCTGCGCATGCCATTGACGGAGCCACTTAACCATTTCTTAGAAGAGTGGCGACGCAACTTCACGGAAGCAGCGACGGAGGTAAGAACGCTCGACGTCTTTAAGTCTCCTTGGTTGTGGGCCGGGGTGGCCTGCGATGACACGCATGTATATACCAGGTACATCGTACACGGGTTCCATCACCTCGTATGCTCCCTAGGGAGTTTCATGAAGACTATACTACTCAGTGTATTTGTCGGTTCTGCTCGCAGCAATGCGCTAAGTACCACGCGGTTGATTGTCCGGCGCTGCAACGAAGATCCTTACACTTCTTCTCTCGGTGGAACGGCAAAACAACAAGTATTTATGTTTAATAATAGCATGAACTAGTTTGTACATACTCTGTTTGAGTGAAATAAATATGATTGATTGTACACGAGGCTTGTGCCTAGACAACTTAAGTTGTCTGAGGCTACGACGACACTTGTCGGCACAGAGAGAGAGACATTGCATATTTAAGGTACTTTTTTTGTTTTAGCATCTTTAGATTGCAACTTGTAATATAGAAGGGTAAATCTCACCAATTAATGCATTTATTTTCAAATAATCTTCAAACTGTTTGTGTTGGGCGCTGCTAGATTTAATTAGAAGTGCATCCGCAACAATAACTTTGAACAATATTGAAACCCTGAAAAACTCCAAAGAAGCGCGGCCACTAGATATTGCTATAATTGTTTACTCTTATAGAAAAAGTGGTTTTAGAGAGTTGTGACCCAATAATACCGGTTGATGGCCGCCGCCTAAAACCTATATGAAAGCAGTGCATGCTCTACCCGGTCAAATGCTTTTTAAAGATTGAAATTAACACAATGGAAATTGCGCTCCTGGATTAAAAACAGGTCCCGAGCGTGAAGCATCGTGACTACCTGGGTGGCAGTTGATCACCTATTGGAAAAGAGGTAACAGCATACCTGCAATACAAGAATAAATCTCTAAATGGTCTAGCATTTGCTTAACGACTAAGAATACATTCTGTTGAAAAGTCAGTCTTAACATTTTGAGAATTTTATACAAATTAAAATGAGAAACGGGATGCGAAAATATTGACCTTGTCTCTATCTTCAGAAGTGAAGTAACCGTTCATTTTAGGAGTGCTAGGACGAGCTCAAGCCCTCGCTTATTCTCATAGCTGTATATATTCGAATATATTCTATATAACCGCAATTTCAAGTATCTTGAGATTATAGTTGTGATTCTTCGAGAACACATAGTTTTATGGACGCATTCTGAATTTTAAGAGTGTACGCTTCGTTATCGGGAAAGCGTACATTACTTCTGAGCCGAGTCAATAACTTCTCATCATTGGCTTTACTTCTTGCATGAATTTCAGAAAACTAATTTAATCAACAAAACGGCATGCATCTCTTCAACAGCATTGCAGGAGTTGAAGAAGTTGTGACAGTCCAAGAGCCTTGCGATTGTGAACTGTCATAGCTTCTTGACACCTTCGTAGTCAAGAGCGGTAAAATCTAGACCGGCAGTCGCCACGTTATATGTGACGGCTGAAAAGGCATATAAAATACAGTTGCTCTGTAGTCAGTACTGACTCACACATCAAAGCGGCTAGACTGGCGAGCATATCTGTTTTGGAGAGGTGGTTAAAACAAGGTCGAGTATGTTATCTCCCTTGGTCGGTTCATGGACAATTTCTCGAGGTCATTGGTTATGCCGAATTCACAGAACTTCTTCGCCATCTGTCTGTGACCTCGAAGGGAGATGTTGTCCCGTATATCCGGAAGATAAAAATCTCCTACAATAAGAGCTGGTGCATTAATACATGTACATCTATTTGGCTCTTCAGTCGCTTTGCGAATACGCTATTGTCGACAAAGTCGAAAGGAGCTTGGAAACATTAGATACTCATCTCATAAGATATTATGTGGAAAGCACTACTGTCAGATAGAATATTTGTTCGTCTTCCGTCATTGTGGTTATTACTATTATTACCAAATAGTAGTTATACGAAATGGAAATTTTGTTTTTTGGTTAAATGATAGAATATATATATATATATATATATATATATATGATTTCCAATAAAACCACACTCATTTTGACTCACAAATATTATAGGAAAAGAACATTAGGAATATAATTGTTAATGCAGCTTTATATGTGCATGAGATAAAGCGTAGTGTAGTAGTGCTGTATTTAAATTGTGATAAGCATTTTAAAAAAAACAATAGGCATGTTTACAAGCTCCGCAGGTATACGCAGCAAGCGATAACGAAAGTGTCGCTCCCAAGGCATGCCTTGACCGGGATATAGACCGGCTAGCTTATCCAAGTCGACGCTAGATAATGGCGCACAAAAGCTATCCTGCTCACATAAGGTAGCGCAGGCAAGGACAGCAGCAGGGCAGAGGCAACAATTACTTGGCGTACCTTTAATCTTATCGTCCAGGATCTCGTTTTTCCTCGTTGCCTGGATTTTACCGCCAATTAAATTCAAAGCTTTACTTGGCGACACTCGATTGCATTTTACTCGTTTAGCCTTAAATTAATGCCTCATTACTAGCAGTGGCACCAGAATTTACGTTTGAGAGTGCAACTTCCGCTCATTTAAGGATGCTCATTATACGTAAAAAATATAGTAGGCTGTATTTGCTATTTTGTTAGGTATTCGTAGCTTGTAGTAGCTTTGTCGACAACGACGACAAGTGTGACGATAAGCGAACGAAAACTATTAGAAGGCCGCTCCGCACCACGAATAAATATTTCTAGAAATTAAATTACACTTAATTGCAACTTTTAAAACTTCACAATGCGTTAGTATGCAAAAGGGAGCTGGCTATAGGTAGGAACTGTTGAGTCTGGTGGCGTGGTGCATTCGTCTGCGCCTCGCAGCCGGAGAAAACACATAGGTGCGCAGGTTCGAACCCCACCGTTGCACACTTGTATTTATGGGGGTCCGCCTATAAGCAATGCAAAAGCAGACCCATGGACGTTAAATCTTGGCTGATGATCAGCCCAGAAAGTATTATAGGTAGAAACTGTAAAACATACATGTGCACTATGACGTACAGATTTTGCGTGCTTTAGAGTGTATTTGCAATTAGTCAATAAACAACGTCACTCATTCATGCACAATTTGATTCGAGAATTTTAATTTTTTTTTACACAAATCATGTAAATATGAACATATCACAGAACTATGATGTCATCGCTATTGTCACTGATAACTAGACTATTGTGAATATGAGTTTAGCAGATTCCCTCGCAGGATAGTTGTAGCAAGGAAACTGATACTATTTGCGACAGATACATGCTCTGTTCGGCTGCGGCAGTCTACCGTATGACAGATGATGTGGCAAAACCCATGTGCTAAGAATTTTGGTAGCACGGTTTGTTTTATCATTCGTTCCCTCGTATGCGCTTCTCTGGTTAATCTATAGCATATTGTTTTGTTTAAAATGGCCCATGTCTGACGTAGTCCTTACAATCGAAGTTCATTGATCCAATGTATAGAATTGCCAACATAAAAGTAACAGTTGACACTATTGGGCAAGTCTGTAAGTCAATCATGTCACCAACGACATAACGAATTAATACCGGAGTAGCTGACTTGAATTGTTATTATTATTATTATTATTATTATTATTATTATTATTATTATTATTATTATTATTATTATTATTATTATTATTATTATTATTATTATTATTATTTATTCAATATTTCGGTGTTTTCCTACAATTGTGGGATCTAAACGTGTACCCGCCTAGGCTCACCCCCGCTCCTCAATCCATGGAGCCGATGACAGCGGCGGCGTTTCCCCTACACACTGCGAGCGAGAGTTGCTGACGTAGAAACTCACCCTCGCGCTGGTCACCCGTGTTAGCACTTATTTTGATACCTAGGTTTTTGAGGAAGATACTTGTGTTTTTGCTGATTGGGCCCATCGTTTTCATGGCGACGGGTACAAAGTTATTATTATTATTAATATTATTATTTAAATGTTACAATTGTGAGGTGTGAACGTGTACTCATTGTCTTCTCCTAGCTCCTAAATATTATTCCATGGAACCGACAATACAGCCGGCGTTTCCTCGGCACACTGCAAGCGACAGCAGTTGCCGTAGAAACTCGCCTTCGCGCCGATTCCCTGTGAGATCTGTAATCCGTTGGCCCAGCTCACTGATGAATCTCTTGGTTCCCTTGCTTACCGGACCCATTGTTTCTATAGATATTGGCACTACGATGTAACTTGCCTCCAGTTCTTGGTACTTGCGTTTTTTCCATTATCTGCGCGCTCGGCAACCCATCCCGCTTCTAGTGAACTGTGGCGTATATATGAGGGAGCCACTGTACAGGACACTGTAGCATCCCATACCAAGCATCTGCCGTTAGCCCATAGCGGGATTGTTACACCGTCAGGTCTTTTGTCGTCATGAAGTCCTAATCTGGGCTCGAGCGTGCTTGGTATACCAGCTCTGCGTAAGGCTCTTCTTATAATTGCACTGATTTCAGCGTGTCTAGAAACTCTACCGTGGCTTTTGATGCAGCTAAGAGGGTGAAGTCCATCCTCAGTTACTGTGGTACCACATGCGCGGCAACTGTAGGGGTTGCAAACAGGGGCACCTATTCGAAGAGCTGTTACCATGCGGAATGAGGTGTTGTCCAGCATGGTACCCAGCTGCGGGGAAGGGAGACACTTTAGAAAGCTTCCACTAAATGTGTCCCGTGCTGCCAGAAAGACAGCTTATTCCACTGGAGATTGGAGGCTGTCTAACAGCTCTCTAGCTGCAGCACTGCATCTGTAGGAGTCCAATGTATGCTGTGTGGGACGTTCTTGCCAGGGGCCTGGTCCAATTGCTTGTCTGGCTATTAGCTCTGCAGCGTCTTTGGCTCTTGTGATTCCTTGGCGGATGTCTGGTGCGACCAACGTTTTTGCGAGTTTACCAAATTCCAATAGAGACGCGGCATAGCACATGGGAGCCAGCTCCGCCGCTGATCTAATACCAAGTCCTCCTTCGGCAATTGGAAGAGTTGCTCTTTTCCAAGTGTTATCATGCAGGTCGACGTTTAATACCTCACCTAAAATGCTTCTTGCGGTATCGTCGTAAGCTTGAAGATCTTCGTGACATTTAATAGCTGGTGAAGTGCGCAGAGTATAGTTAAGTTTTGGCGAGCCCAAGCTGTATCTCCAGATGCACAGAGCTGCTTGCGAATGCATCGCCGCTAAGCGAGAGCGAATTTGCTTCAGTCCAGAGCACTTGTCTTTAAGGGCCTTAGAAATCGATCGTAAGCTTATTGGGGCTCCCAGAAGCTCCAGCTCGTCCAAGTCAACGCGCCTAGAATCTGGCATTATTATTATTATTATTATTATTATTTTATAAACTCAGAACTATTATGCCATTTATTTGTGTCATCAGTGGAACGGAATTGAGGAGATAGCCTGGAACCCTGCCATTAGAAGTCGCGAATTCTTTCCTGACGCAAAATACACCAATTCAAAGTGATGCTTCTTAGAGATTTGCAGAGTTGAATTTTGAAGACTATAACAATTATGTTGAGAACTTACTTTGTTTAAACGCAATGATATTATTATGATCATTATTTGAATTTAAAATTTCTATTGTCACAGACAGACTGAGCGCCACACAACCAAAGCAGACAACAGGCTGTTAAAAAAAATCCTCTCGGGGCTGATTCCAGCCAAGATTTAACGTCCATGGGACTGTTTTGCGCATTGCTTCACAGACGGACCCCCATAAATACAAATGTGCAACGGTGGGGCTCGAACCCGCGTACCTATGTGTCTCCTCCGGTCGCGAGGCGCAGACGCATGCCACCACGCCACCGGGTCGACAACAGGTTGTTAGAGAGAGCCACACAGGTCGAGTAGACAATAATCGTACTGGAGACATAGAGAGCGCATTCTAGCCGAGGACATTGTACTAGCGTGGACTGCCGCCAGGCGCAGGTCGATCGACTACGGTATATAAACGGCAGCGGCCATCTGGGAGCGCGCTCTCTTCTCTCTGTAGTGCACTGCGCGTACGAGGCGATCTACCGCCGCCGGCGACGTCCGAGCGTAGGCACCACGCTACGCATCCGAGCCGCCAGCAAGGGGTGGGTCAGAGCGAGCGAACCGCCGTGCGGTGGTGCGTTAGAAGTGTGATATTATTTATGTGCCAACGAGTAGTAGACCCAGCCTCTGCTAAGTGAGAACAAGTCTGAGCCCCACCAACGCGGGCAAGATCAATATTAAAACTGAAGACGAAGCCGGAGTGCTGTGTTATTTCCGATATATATATTTGTTCTCGTTCCGCAGATTAGTTTGTAACATATTGAGCACAAATATATATATATATATATATATATATATATATATATATATATATTTATATATATATGTCGGAAATAACACAGCACTTTATATGCAGTTTATATGCCGTAGTCGATCGACCTGCGCCTGGCGGCAGTCCACGCTACTACAATGTCGTCGGCTACAATGCGCCCTCTATGTGTCCAGTACACTTGTAAACGTTTCACTCCAAGACAGGCGGATTTTCGAATGTATAATCGCTTTCGGAGTTCGAGTAATGCATCCAAATAGTTATGCGTACCAACAGACATCGTTTACAATGCGTATCTCAGAGTTATGCAGATAGAATCCTCGTAGCTCCAGCTTGATATTCGTAAATGTGCGGATTACATTGTCGAAAATCGAATCCAACATTTTGTGTATTTATGTCGTCCCCCCCCCCCCTTTAATCCAATAAAGGCAAATTTGACTGCAATTGATTTGTTGTTTATAGTTTCAAACTTACAGTTGTGAGAATGGGATGAGTATTAATATAAAATAGACCTCGTGTCCTTGGTATGAACCTACGAGTTTATGAGATGGGAGACACACACGGCGGACGGTCCCCGGTACTCGGCCAAGTGCATACAAGTAATATTTATATTAGTTAGAATCAAATATTATCAGTAACAGTATAAGTACACAAGATTAATTACTAAAAAAACTATTTATCTAGCTTTGATTGCAAGTGTAAGACTGCACCCGTCACCAAATCACCGCTACAAAACTGAAACTCTACTTAGGTTAGGCCTCAATAATTAGTGTATAACCCAATGTTGGTATTATATAGTAGTATGACAATAACGCCTATGCAAGATACTCCACTACTCTTTTGTTGGCCTGACTTTTTCCTTTCTGACCCTTATATATATATATATATATATATATATATATTCGGAAGCACAGTAACAACATTATGCCTGTCGTCTTTATTCGACTCCCTTG
This sequence comes from Dermanyssus gallinae, assembly GCA_003439945.1. Classification (NCBI taxonomy): domain Eukaryota; kingdom Metazoa; phylum Arthropoda; class Arachnida; order Mesostigmata; family Dermanyssidae; genus Dermanyssus; species Dermanyssus gallinae. Next base: position 541,478 of record QVRM01005976.1, on the reverse strand, counting down.
GAACTTGGAAGAAAAGCGATTAGCAAGTCTGATTGATAGAGTCCCTACCGTGGCTGATAAAGCCAGGCTTCGAGACGTTAGTAGTCAAGGGGCTAAAGCTTGGTTCTATGCTCTATCCTGTCCACGAATAGAGACTCTTTTGGATGACGAGACGACGCGCATTAATACAGGACCTGGTGCGGCCTGGTGTTGACCTAGTCGTTCCTCACCGATGTCGTTGTGGGTACCTTACGAACGCGTTAGCGCATCATGGCTTGTCATGCGTCCTTTGTGCAGGCGAAAGAGCACGCCACTCGGCTTTGAATAACACTTTTAGTCGAGCACAGAGATCGGCTGGCTTTCCGTGTGTACTGGAACCTCCGGGTCTATTTAGAGACGATGGAAAAATACCTGACGGCATCACTTTGACCCCCTTTGAGCGTTGCCGCATGCTTGTTTGGGAAGTAACTGTAACGTCATTAGTTTCTTCGATGATCGGTGCAGGTGCGGACCAAGCAGGTCATGCTTCCAGTTTATCAGAGGCTAACAAATGCAAAAAATACTCTGGCGTTGGTTATCCACACCAATTTTGCCCGTTGGCCTTTGCGACAATGGGAGGACCAGGACCTCTTACACTCAAGCTGATTCATCCCGTAAGCAGAAGACTAAGCCTTTCGTCAAGAGACTCAAGAGCATCGGAATTTTTGCGTCAGAGGCTGTTGCTCGACATTCAACGAGGAAACGCAGTATCTATTCGGGGCACATTGTTTTACTGGGCTAATCCGGGGTTAAAGAACCTGTGACCACACGTTTCTGCGGAAATAATTGTTCACTCCAAGGTGTTAACATAACAAACTTATATAAATCGAACATATATGCGTTGGAATTATTCTAGTAAAAAACAAACAAACAAAAAACAATATATAACAAGATCGAATAAATCATCGCAAATTATGGCAACCCAGGATCTAATTAAATTAGATACCTAGAAAGCGATACCAACCAAAAACAGTCACGTAATCTTATCCGTCAGATGACGCTAAACAAACTTTGTACCTCTAAGGTGCTTAATTCTATTGGCGTCGGCGGCTCGGTGCTACGATATGCTCACTTGAAGTGTTGACATTTCAGAAAGGAATTTTGTAATTACGTGCTAAATCTGTACAGTAACACTTATGACTGAAGCGGACGCAAGAGCCACCGGTTTTCGCCGCAGGCCGTTCAGCAATCGTTGAGCTTGTCGCATCAATAGCGTCAAGAACATGGGTAAGTGATGTGTTTTCGTTACACTATGTGTTGTGCATCATCCACCACCAACACTGACCAGTTGTATCCGTACTGCGTCTATGACTATGCAATCAAATTTGTTTAGTCGACGCTTCTCTCGTTCGTCGGATAGCTGTTTGTTCAACCTGTGAGATGAGATATCATTTATTAAGCAGCGCGTAGGATCATCATGTCTATTGCTCAGAAGCTACTGCATTATGAAGCCGTCACCTCGAGCTCCGGCGTCCTACTTTTGATTCTGCAGCTACTGTTACTGTTGTTGCGGCTGTTATGGCGGTTGTTGTAGTTATTGTTGTTAGCGTCTAATTACTACTTGTTTTCACTTTCTCTAACGCTGTCGTGTCCTCATTGCATTGCAATAGCTTGCGTTATGCTTGTTTAAGCTTCACGGCGTTATTACTTATGACGATTGCTACAGTTCTTATTATCTGTCACTTGAGTTTCGCAAATCGTTGATGATGGCACTAGAGCCATCATTATTGTTGCTGCCGGCGCGTTTAGAAATGTTGTTGTTGTTGTTGCCATTGTGTACTTCACCTATTGCTGTTGTTGCTTTTGTTGTTGTTGCTGTTGTTGTTTTTTTGTTGTTGTCGTTGTTGTTGTTGTTGTTGTTGCCGCTGCTGCTGACGCTGCTATGACTGTGACCCATGTTACGAGTCTTGTTAGCACTGCCGTTTGTTGGATGACCCATTGTAATGGCTGTGAGGTAACAACAACATGCGTTCCGCTTTGTCCAAAGGGACCGCCCACCGCTGTGCAGCGTGGCTGTACACGGAATACCATTGGCAGCCGGCAGTACGTCGCAAAACAATGCATACATGTTTGACATTCGCAAAAACACAGATGTACGCACAGATGCGCAGTACGCATAATAATAATAATAACAACGCCTTCTATGCGGTGCGTCGTCGACGGAAGCGCACGTGCACACACCGTCTATCGTTGCTACTTTAGCGGTGAACTTGGCGAAGAAGATTCCTGATGTTCGTAACCTCCTACTGAACACCGTATTCTATTCAGCTGACAAGATAAATTAACATCATGACATGGAACAACAGTACCTCTGACGGGCTTACCACGACATCTTACGCTCGCTAAAAAACCGGGCAGCATCAGCAACAATTCTGCATAGCTGACGCAACAATAAACAGAAGCTATATATATATATGCATATATATATATATATATATATATATATATATATATATATATATATATGCATATATATATGTATGTATATATATATATATATATATATATATATATAAAACTGCTGTCGTTTGCGCAAAACCAGTCGGTATCTCCGACAGAGCAATCTCCCAAGGGCAGAGCATGTTACACCACACGGCGGTCTATACGTTGGTATACGTAGTGTAGCGTGCGGCACGTGTTTAGTGCTAGCGACATGAGCTAGCTTAGAGGAGAGCCATGGCGCACCACAATGCAGCTATGATGATAATGTGTCGTCGTCGTCGTCGTCATCATCATCGTCGTCGTCATCATCATCATCGCCGTCGTCGTCGTTATCGGGTAGGTTAGCATCTCGAAATCGCGCTACTACCGTGGCCACTATGTGCGAGACGCGTCCAAGCGCGGACCTACTGCTGCTGGAACTTCACATCTTGTAAGTTTGCCCCTTGTAGTATCACTATAGCAAAGAACGGCGGCAGCAGCAGCAGCAACAACAACAATAACAGCAACAACAACAACGACGACGACGACGCCGTCGTCCAAAGTCTACGACATGGCGCTGTACAGAGGCCTAGGTTGTTGGACTTGGCCCGTTGGACCCTCACGAGGTCCTGATGACGACTGATTGCGCGTCCGCCCACCCATTCAGATATCTCCGTTCGCAGACATATGTGTGCCTCACATTTACACACACCCCCACGTCACAAATCAAGTTCTAGCTTGTCTTGTGACGTCATGCATATGTGTGTCTGGGGGGGGGGGGGGGTGGGCACAACAATGACAGCGATAGGACACTCCTCCGGTTCGGAAACCCATGCGGGGTTGGGGCTCTGTGAGCCTCTGTTGGAGATACGCTCGCAGTGACAGCATGTCGTAGCAACGATTTTAGTAACTGCTAATGATCAACAGGAGAGGGAACAATACAAGCACGAATGCAAATACGAATCACAATTGTCACGGTAACAACAACAACAACAATAACGACAACATTGATGACAAAGCCAACACGAACGACAAAACAACAGCCGCGCAAAGAACATTCACAACCACAACAACAATAAGAGTCACAACAATTAAAACATTTTTCATTATTGCACAAGGGCTCGTGGTTGTGAGCTTTCTGATATTTGTTGTCGTTGTCGTTGGTGTTGTTGTTGCCGTTGTTCCTGTTTTCTCTTTGGCTTGACGGTTGCGTTGTTTGCTAGCATTATAAATGTTTTAGAAGAACTATTAGCCACTTTTGTTACTGTTGCGGTTGTTGTTATAGTTCAATTGTTAACGATGCTGTTGTTGTTATAGTATAACGTATCCCTCAATTGTTCAAGTGTACGGTCGTAATTGTTGTGGTTATTTTTCAACGTGTTGTTTTTCGGTTGTTAACGTTTATTGCTATTGCGTGTATTGTTGTTGCTTCTGTTGCTTGTTGTTGCTGGTGCCGTTGCTGCTATTCCTTGCTGTGGTTATCGTCGCGGTTGTTGCCGATGTGCTGCATCTACGGCATTGCATGTCGTCGTCATTTATATTGTAGTTGTGTAGGTCGCATAAAATATTGTCGCATTTGTTGTCATTGTGGTCAGCTGCTTCAAAACAAACAGCAGAAAGATAATACGTAAACGCGAGAAACGTATGCGCATATAGTACAGCAGACGGTTCGGCTGGCAGATTGCAGCTCGTGGCCGTCTTCGCGTTCACTATTGTCATCATCGTCGTTGTTGTTGTTGTTGTTGTTGTTGTTGTTGTTGTTGTTGTTGTTGTTGTTGTTGTTGTTGTTGTTGTTGTTGTTGTTGTTGTTGTTGTTGTTGTTGTTGTTGTTGTTGTTGTTGTTGTTGTTGTTGTTGTTGTTGTTGCTGTTGTTGTTGCTGTTGCTGTTGTTGTTGCTGTTGTTGTTTCTGATGTTGCTGTTGTTTGCTTCACTTCGCTTGCTTTCGCTGGAGAAAAAAGACGAGAACGAGATGAAGGAGCGGAAGCAGGCCGGGTGGGTATCTGGGTGGTCATCTGGGCAGAGCCGGATGGCGCAATAGCAGACCAAAAAGTTAGACAAAGTAGCTGCATCTCCTTCTGATGCTGCTTCTGCGTTTGATTTGCATACAGCTGATGTTGCTTGTGCAACTGCTGCTCCTGCTGCAGCTGCAGCTATTGTAATAGCCAACGCGATACCCAATGCAACGATAGCCGGACGGCATCACGCTACCGCCGCTGCCGCTGATGGCGGCGTCGACGAAGCGGACGTCGGCGTCGGAGTTTTGGGGCAGTTGCATCCTATTAACAAACTGGACGAGGTAAATGTGCGATAGGTGCGGGGTGTGTATGTGTATGATCATCTGTGAGCTGTCATCTGTAAGGATGGGACAGCTACCCTCTAATATATGTCCAGATATCTCCCTATAATATGTCCCCCCTATAATATGTCCAGATATTCTTGCTAGGATTGAAAAGAGTCATGCTGAACTGATCCTAAGAAATGCTTAATGCTTTCTTCATAAACTAATAGCAAACTCGACTATACATATATGAATACACACATATATATATATATATATATATATATATATATATATATATATATATATATATATATATATATATATATATATATGTGTGTGTACTAATGCGTATCTAAAAAATCTGATAATTGTTTATAAAAATGATTATTTATTTTATCTTCTAACGTGCTTTTGTTTCCTTCAAAATAGGTCTCACCTGCTGCAATGCACTTGTGTCTCCTTCTCTCCCGCTCTTCGAAATCTTTTGGAAAGCATCTTTCGGAATCGAGTTAAGCTGCTTCTGCGATGTTTTATTATTCGTGGGATCATACAGAAATCACACAGAGCCAGTTCCGGTGAATAGAAAGGCTGCAGAAATGTAGAGATCGAATTTTTCATCAAATAATCCGAAATCAGTAACGAATAATAACGAAATGAGAGCCGGTGCTTGTTGTAATGGAGAATCCGAGGGTTGTCTGTCCAAAGTTTATGTCTCGTGTGTCGTATATATGTAGTTGTCGCCCAATCTTCTCAAAATCCCGCGGCAGTATTTCCTGTTAACCGTAAAACTAGGTGGCAAATATTCGTGGAAGTCGTTGAAAGATGATTTGCTTGCAGTAAAACAAAAAGTTAAAATGATTTTGGGGTTGGGTCTGCTCTGTCTGAACTTATTCGATCGACTCTTTTCATGGAAGCGCCACTAGGAGGATTAGGCTTTGGTCTCAATGTCGTAACCATATACCTATAAATCGCCTCCTGTAATTACTCTCTGAACCCATCTAGGGTGTTCTGCTCTCGCCTGCAGGTTCAATTCTGACGTTTTTTTTCGGCAAGCGTTGATTTGCTGAAAATGCAACATTCTTAGAACGAACTCTGCTGACAGCCTTCTGACGTACAAAATATCGGTCGAAACAATTACGACTGATCCATGAGATATCTCCAATTCTTCAGCCGTTATTCTGATAGTAAATCGGTCATTGTTAGGTACGATATCACAAATGTATTCATTGTTTTCTTCTGTTATTGGCGTCGATGGCTTTCCCAAACGGGGGTCATCTTCGGTCTTTTCACAATCGTTGCGAAATCGACGATCCCGCGTAAGCGCAGTGTTTCGGGACACTGCATGATCGTGCTAAGCAGTTCGTAAAATGTCCACCATTTTAGAACATATGATAGTTTTTTTAACACAGAACTTGATGCAGATTCGTTGCTCCTTCATTTTTGGCCGCCTAAAAAGCACCGAGCCTCAGTTTCTTCACTTCTCTAAATTAAACTCAAACAATAAACGCCGCCACCGATTAACGCGAAATTTGGCTTGATGCTGTCAAATGGCATTTCTAAACTAAACAAATTGGGAAGCCTTGGTGGTTTGGGCTCAATTTTTAGAAGTCAAAGTGCTATAACTTGCCAATCCGTCCTCGTATATATATATATATATATATCCTAGGATGTTGAAATCTGAGATAAGTGATATGCCAGGAGTGGCTTATGTTGTATCCAAACAGCTAAATCTAGATAGGTCTCTCACCCGTTAAGCTAGATAATTTCGTCACTTGCTTGAAGACCCGATAGTATCGCATTTTTCGATTTTTCGGGCTACCATAGTTCGTCCAGTCCACAAGCGGTGAAGTAACTCTAGATCACAAAAAGAGGACACCGGTTTCAGTGATCGTACTAGCTTTTTTTTTTATGCATGATGCGCATGCGCTACTAGCAGCCTGCGTGACTAGTGTGAGACTCGCGAACCCACTAAACCCGGATTCCTCCCCACCCCCCCAGGCTCGGTATTACTTTGGCATTACATCGTGCTAGCTTGTGAGTCGCTGAAGAACGCGATTGTCTCGGTTATCTATCATAGTACTGAAATGCAAGAATTGATCACTTAATAATAGTTTGTCTACAGCTTGGGTAAGAGCTGCCAACTCTTGCAACTACAACTGCGGCTAGACTAAATACATCAAAGTGCTTTGACGCAACATATTTCGATTTAAAGTTGGCTTTTTAGACTGTCACACACAGTAAGCTACTTATAATGCTCCTAGTCATAATTTAGAATAGAAGTATGGATAGAGGGTTCCTTACGCGAACGATATTTCCATGAGATTATTATTTTCCTTTTTAGTAAAGGCTATGCCTTAACTCGATAAAAGAATTCTGTCTCTGAAAGAATACAAAAAAAATCTATGAGGATTATTTTAAAACTGAATACTGCTCACAACTGCAGGGTACGATTTTGTTGAAATATGCACTACAATTAGCACAACGGTGACCATTTCGTTTTCCTCAAAAGAGCTTATCCGAGTTTTATGTAATGTGGTGATGCTAGAATGAAAAAATGTTTTACTAAGGAGGTTGTCTATGTGGTGATGCTGTTCATATAATGCTGGATGGATGCTGTTCATTTGATGTTGGATGTAGGATGTTGGATACAAGGACACGACGAGCTAAATATTGGGAGGGGCAAAGTATAGAATGTCGACCTTGTGGCTTAGGGAATGAGTCAATCAAACATATTGTAAAATAATGTACAACCTTGAGGGGGAGCGGAGAAAAGGACGTGTCGGAGGCCCCACCTTTAGGATCAAATGCTAGAAAGGACCAGGTCGACATAACAAAGAGGAGGCTGTCCCATTCGAAAACAAATACTCTGTTGGTGTTGGACGATGCACGTATATGCTGCCGCTCTAGGCGCGCCTAATAGAAAATGGTGACATGTGTATTTAGGTATACATGTCAAGCGAATAATATATCAATCAATCATGAATGTTTATCTAGATAAGTATGGAATGTTTGTAGAATTAGGTAACACAACTATATATATATATATATATATATATATATATATATATATATATATATATATATTTATATATATATATATATATATATATATATATATAGGGAGAAGGCGAAAGGGAGATGTAAACATACATGTATTTTGTCTCGACTGGCTAATCAGAAGTAACAAACCGATGAACCTATCGTCTTATGATCAAAGGTAAAGCCAAGTTAGACGCTCATTTACTACAATCATGGGTGGATCTCTTCCTTGGCCGTCGTAGATAATCACAGCGGATCTATTATAAATAACAATAGCCGCAACATAACAGTGCTACTTACGCACAATTTGTTCATCAGCAAACTTCTGTTGCTTCCGCTGCATAATGTGTAACTTTCGCGCACCCAAGGTCGACAGGATTGATTCGTTTGATGACGATTAGGCGTGGCCTAAACTGACATACTGACGTAGCGCATCGTCTCCACGTCAGCCTCACTCAGGACTACTCAACCCTTATCAAAGCTGCAAAGTGTGCGACATCATACCTTAATATAATGCTGATCAAATGAAAACGACCAACGAAATCTAAGATGTTGTTGCCACAGCGCAGTGTTGGTCGGCAGAGCCCGGATGGTTTTAAATGAAGGCCAACGTGATGACGTGTGTCGCTCGCGCCGTCGAAAGAGTAGAACCCACGACTCACGATGACCCACCCATTCGAGTCGCAGGACATCTCCACCACAAGGTCTCGCGTTTTTCGGCTTCAGTTTGATTTCTCCGCTAGACGTGGTTGGAAACCGGTCGTTTTTGCCCAAGATACGTCATTCGCCATTGCGTGCCCGGCGGCGAACTGAAGCGCCAGTATAGGTAACGGTCTTTCAATATTGAATGATTTGCCGGTCGTATAGTGACTTCGCGGCTTTACGGTCCCCGCTGGCTCGACCGTATTCACAATCCGCCCGAATGTGCTTTATGGAACGACGGTATGGCTCGCGCTATATATACAAAATAGCTCAGATTTTTCAGCTTGAGCATATTCTATACAATTGCCTAAAGCTTTTCACTGCAGTAGGTCGCCGACCATCAGCAGCAGCAGCCATCAAGCAATCACTATTTAGATAGAAATGTAAAATAAAACTTTCTCTAACGTCTAGGCAGGTAAAAAGCATGTGCCACTAGTGGCTGCTATTACGAATGTATAGAACATATAATCATATGTATGATATACATATATGTTGGTGGCATGATCTAGGGGACTAATGCGCTTGGCATGGTTGCCACCCTGCCACTCGAGCCCGGTGGCGTGGTGGATAAAGTCTCCGCCTCGCAACCGGACAAGACACATAGGCGCGCGGGTTCGAGCCCCACCGTTGCACATTTGTATTTATGGGGGTCTGTCTATGAAGCAATGTGAAAAGCAGTTCCGTGGACGTTAAATCTTGGCTGAGGGTCAGCCCGAAAACTTTACTTTACCTAGCGAGATATTGCCAGTTCGATCCTTGTTCTTGATCGAAGTTCCTTTAAGCGATGCTTATTGAAAAAAGGTGATAAGCCCGCTGCGAGTCAGCGACCACGCTGCCACAAAAAGATGTTGGGGAAACCCTTGATATCTTAACACGTCTGCCTACGCTGCCCCTTTAAGCGACCCTGATATAAAGTTGTGACATGAAGATGAAGAAATGTGTACTTTGGTATACATGATAAGTGGATAATAACTCCGATTTTTTCATATATGTATATATATATACGTAAAAAACATTGATGCACAAAGATCATTGAGGTGTTTTAAAAGAAGAAATGGCATGCAAAATAATATTGGTGCTTTCTCAAAACGACCTTATCATCTACCGTTCAGAAGAAAACTATAACGACATTGATAGCTTAGACGTCATCTTGGAGCTTTTTTCGGAATAGTCCAGCTTCATTTGATAGTATTCGCCCACCGGGCATTGTCCAGCTCGCCGGAGGGCTACCAAAGCAGAAACAACAATGACAACGGCAACAATACTAGTCATAACAATAAAATAAATGATCGAAATCACAGTAATGGCGGCAACAACAACACTAAAATCAACAACATCAGTATCAATTCTAACGTATATACTCCTACGTGTACAAGCAGAAACATATTGACACCGATCGCACTTATTGTTGCTTAATGGTGCAACGTGTCAGAATGTCATTGGGGATGGGTTAGTATACTAATCGCAGTTTCAGAACGACTCTTTAAAGGCCACATTATGCACAAGAGTTGGGCGTCTAAATGCATTGAGATAATTTAATTGGTAACCTATTGAGACCTAAATATTGTTCCGTCGCTCATTGTTATGTTTGCAGGTGTTGAGGCAGTTCATTGAGTTATCACTCTCAAATATTTCATTATTCAATTTCCTCTCAAATATTTGATTATTCAATTAATTTCGTTAGTTACGGCTAGATTAAGTTTTTTTACGCCCTGACAACCAGATTATAGACGCGCGTAATGGGCTAAGTTGCCTGTGGCACGATATTGTCTAAATGCATCGAGTTCTCGTACTGGAATTATATAGGCTTTCTCCAGCAGAGGTATGCAGCAGCCGGGCAATGACAACCACGTGCAACAAATTTAACCAGCACGGCCGGGGCTCAAACTAGCAATTGTTTTTGCTAACCGTGGTTGCCATGGCAACGCCCCGTCTAAGCCACCGCCACTAAAAAGTTAACGTAGCAGTCCCTAGGACTTGACAATGTAATGTGTTTGCTTAATTCTGCCTCCTTGTATAGCACCATAACGCGTAATAAAAAATCATATAACATAACTATTTAAGATTTTTTCACATGTATATATAGAAAAAAGCTATATATATATATATATATATATATATATATATATTTATTAATTGTACTCGACTAATTGACAATTAGTTGCACGCATACTAGAAACAATCCATATATGACCATGATAAATTGTAGGACACACCCCTCCTTATATATATATATTTGTCGTGTTTATTCAAAAATTTTCTTTATAGATATATGGTAGTCAGGGTAGCTTATATTGACTAAGATGCCTCATCCGCACACTGGTGTAAGACGTTAGCGCGACTATTAAGTACTAAGGACCTAGTCATGATGCTTCTGTTAAACACCAAGGATACGTATACACGACATAATAATAAAACTATATATATATATATATATATATATATATTATTATTATTATTATTATTATTATTATATATTGTTAACTCTAAAGTGATATATATATATATATATATCACTTTAGAGTTAACAAAGTCCCCGTAACAGCAGTCGCATTTCCTGGTTGTATGTTGAATGACAGCATCGGCGCAAACGTCCCAATGGCCTTGACTTTCCGCTTGAGAGATTGAGAACTTTACCAACACGCTGGATCAGTGTGTCCGCAAGCCTGTACCTCCCATGTCCCCAATGCTAACGGACAGCACTCCTGGGAATAGTTGATTTCTAAGAATTTCCTGCACTTGTTGGCCTCAACCATAGCCAACCTGAATTATGTCATAATCAGAGAGACCTGGGGGTCATAATATACATAAAAAAGGAAACTTCAAACCTCAACGACACACTAAACGTGTCATTATTATTATTATTAGACGCCGCAAGGGTCAATCTTAGGACCGTTTATGTTTATCATTTTGATTAATTTCATTATTGAAGAGATTGCGTCAGAAGGGTCCTGTACGCCCATCGTCTATGCTGATGATACGACCTTACTTTTTCGTATTCAACCATCTGCGATACAGGCTGATGTACAGAAGGCTATGCAAGTAGTAGAGTATGCTGTTCTTGTGTTTGAAAAATTCGGTCTGGTGATAAATGCAACCAAAACAGGACTCACGTTGTTTCGCCCTGCCAAAAGGGTCACGCAGGTTCAAACGCTAGAGCTCAATGGAACGGAAGTGACACTTTCCTCTACTATCAAATGTCTGGGCTTAACTTTACATGAGACGCTTAGATGGCATGATCACTTAGACGTTATTACGCCTAAATGCTATGCGGTAATTTCATCTATTCGTCGTCTACGAGAACTAGGAGTGCCTGTCGAGGGTCTTCTTATGGTGTATAAAATGCTATTAGTGCCAATTCTTTGTTATGGTATTTCAATTTGGGGATTTTATAATAAAGGTATAACTCACAGGGCCGAAGTCATTCAGAATGATGCCCTCAGGGCGGTATTTAACTTGCGCCGCATCGATTCGGTTCGCAAGTGTTTTCAAGACTTTAAGCTTTTAACACTTAGGGATATGTACAGGGTAAAAATTGCCACGCTTGCATTTAAGATGTATAGGGGAGTTATTCCGGATGATGCTGGTGTTCCTATAAGAGCTGCTGTTAGACGCACAACTCGACGTGCAACGGAATTTGTGAGGCCAATAGCTCTAAAGCAGACCACCCGTCATGCTCTTGCATACACCCTTCCGACTATCTGGACCGAACTTCCCAAATAAATTCGTGTACTTACCTCAGTCGGATCATTTAAACGCGAGGTGAAAAAATGGGTAACAAGCAAAAACTCTAGTCAAAACTAGTTTCCGGTCAATAGGTTGAAATTGTGTGAACGGGAGAAGTGTTTAGCAACTTCAATTGCTAGTTTCGTATGGAGTGAGACATATTATAGTATGAAATATATAATAGTAATGTTACAGATTTTGCATGCACACTTTTTACACACATTTTTGTAATGCACATTTTAAATATTTTTATATACGAGAACTTAAGCTGTGAAATTGCGGTTCCGTGAATAAACCTCAAATTGAAATGAAATGAAATGAAAAAATTATTATTACTACTATTACTATTATCATCATCATCATTATTAACGAACTTCTAGTAACGCCATAGGAATAACCAAATAATCCCCGTCGCACTAACGGATATTTTGGGGACTCAATTTAAAGGATCATTGTTATTAGCTATTTGCAGAGAATTTGGCCGTCTTTAACAACGTTCTTGTAATTCAACCCTGTAAGTGTTTATTTTAAACGTCCCAAAAACGTTAATTCCTGTGTATATATGTTTCCTTTCTTGGTATTATATGTATAGTAATTAATTATACATTTTATTAAAAAATAGTGCTTCTATCTTCTGATCATTTTCCACAAAATATACAAATATATCCTTCACTACTGAATCAGTATTGAAGGATATGTTTGTAAATTATACATGTGTGATGGTGATAGCCGCGCCAAATGGCTCATTTCCATTTCTGTTAATAGACAACCGAGCCAGATAAGTATTCACTAGACAATTTACATTTCTATATTCCTCTCTATAGGCTCGATACAGGTCTAGAATATCCGCTGCAAAGGGTACACTAAATTAAATGCTAGGTGTTCTCGCTCCTCTCGTCTATAAGACAAGTGTTGCTAATGCGCTCTTGCTGAAAGCTTATCACGTTAAGCCTTCACGTGGCAGGCTTTCAGCATATAACTCATTAGGTATGGTGCAATTGTAGGGAAATAAAGGGAGTTTTTTAAGCAATGTAGAGCTGTCTTTCGGTTTGCGCCCTGCATATGCACTGTGCTTAAGAAATACATTGCAGACGTAGCTTTTGTGTTGTATCTATTCGACATGTCTGCTAAAGAAGAACCTGGCGGCGAAGAGTAATGTTACGCCTCAAATGCGCAAAGTGGCTAACTAATGTGAGTGACTCTCCACATACCGTTAGGCGCTGCGAGTCGAGTCACATACCAAAAAAATACTTGATTGATAGTTGAGTTTCCTTGGGCTACGCCGATAGTTTGCGTCACGGAGGTGCGGACGGAGTGGTTGCCGCTTTGTTTTATCCATTTATATCGTACTCTAACATATTATGAACGAGGTTTAAAAGTGTGCCCGCTTTCGTAGCATGTCTAGTACAGTTTTTAAGTCAATAAAAGCAGCGTATGTCATTTGAATGTTGGAAGGACGGTGTAATTCAGGGTTTAAAACAAATGCAACTGCATCCGACGTCAATCGTCTCAATAAAAATCGTATTGTTGTTTTGTTGGAATTTTGTCTTCTATGCAAAAGTTCGACGTATGATAAGCGACGTTGATAGCTTTAAAAGGATCATTATTAACTTATTTAATTTCAGGTGTTCATTGAGAACAGGATCAGGTTCTGCCGATTCTCCGTTTTGCATCGATATAACTGCAACTTCGACTTTATCCTCATCTATTTAATACCAAAAATTAGTTTAAACGTCCTGCTCTGGAATTACGATGTCTTTCTTTAGCGAATTTGGTAAGTGTGTTACTGACCCTTCATCATTTATCAGCGGGTTATCTGGCATTAGTCTCCTTGCAAAAACAGCGATGGTCTCTGGACGCTTGCCAAGACTAATGCGTTGTTGTTCCTCGTAGAACCGCCTCTTCCTTTGTTCGTATATTTAAATATTCGCTTTCGTTTAGTCAGCTGTAGGCATTCAGTTGACGTTATGACGAGTTTATACACTGACTTTATTTGTTGACACTTCATGTGGAACCACGGCCTATGTTTTTACAGTCTTACGTTAGTTCACTTTGCCATTTGTGGTGCTAGCTCTAGTATATGGGCATCCACTGAGCAAGTGATTGATTACAGATGTGTACGCTTCTTGGCTTCAATGCTACTTGAACTCCAATTGACGGTGTTTGCGATAGGCCGACGGTACCAGGATAAGGGATAAACTAAATGGCCCCGACCGTTTGTGTATGTATGGATAATTAAAAAGTGTCAACCGCACTGTATCCGTTCCAGCTAAAACATGTTGGGTCATCAGTTGGGCCCAAATTTGTGGATCCCAGCTATAAAACTCTCTTGCCTGGTACCTTTTCTTGTCATACCACAGTTAACCTGTAATTAAATGCGTGCACATGTCCATGCAGTCACGCGTGTCCTGTACGATTTGATACACCGTTCTTTCTGGTGGGCTATAAACATTTATTAGATTGTAATCGATCCGTTCTAAGATTATATGCCTGGTGGTGCTTCGAAGGAGCTTTGAATACCCCGTCGCTCGCACACCTATGCCCACATGGCCCATTCTGACCATTCCCGTCCCTCTGCTTTAGCGGCTAGTGCATGAAGTCATTTTGCGATGCAGAAAGAAGGCACGCATACAATCTGTTTCAGATGTTTCGGTAAAAACTATATGTAATATTCGCAAAACATGTCGTCGTCTTCTGCTGTTCGGCACAGACTACCTATGAACTTTACATTTCACAATAGAAATTTTGATTACACTGTCGTACGTTTTCAGTTTCTGGACTAAATAGCGAGTCACTTATATAATTCTTTGTCGCCCTCGTTGTTGTTAGCGGTGTCATCGTCCCACATGATCGCAATGCTTGGCGCCAACGGTAACTCCCGACTCGTTTACTTCATTAGATAGAATGTTAAGAATACATATCTTACTTACTGGAGTGATCCAGGTATTCAGTATCACGAGCAAGATTTGAGAAAGTCTGCCACGATGCCAATCGTACGATAAGTAGCACAGCCAACTTTTGAATCAGTCTGTTCGTGAGAAACAAAAGGTCATAAGGTATAAATCCCAATGCAAGGTGATTGTGTATCGCTAGTTTGATGCTAGTTGCTTTATTGAAGCGGTTTTGATTCCAAAGACCAACTCGTGAAGGACATCTGAAAGCAGCGGCCACGGGAATTTGCTCTTTGTAAGCAGCAACAATTAAGAAGAATGCAAGCAGCGAAATCATTGGACCTATAAGCTTCGTAACAAATTTAGAGATGGGCACTCAGTTCGCTTCTCAAAACTGGTCACATGCTTCTTGAGCAGAAAGTGAAGAACGAGGAAACGTTCTATTTCATCAGCGCTGGAGTGAGGCTTTAACGAGGATCGAATTCAAAAAGAAAGCCGTATAGTGAGGTATGTGACCAAATGCGAACCAAAATCGTTCGCTGATAGAACGAGGTGCGTTCCTTATCGGAGTTGGCTCCTTCACGACCAAAAGGATATATATATATATATATGTATATATATGTGTATATATATATGTATATGTACATATATATATATATATATATATATATATATATATATGTGTATATATATATGTATATGTATATACATATATATATATATATATATATATATATATATATATAAATACATATATATACAATGCCAGATACACCACACGGGAGTAAGCACTTGATTCTCTCTCTTCGAAACGATACATATATATATATATATATATATATATATGCAAGGTCTTTTGTTTTGCATAGCTGGTCACCCCTCGAGGTCAACGAAATACATCTGTGTAGCCAAATTGGACTTCGAGGGTTCACCCGTGTCTTCTGTGAGCGAAGCCAACGTATCGGAAAGACGATGTTTGCGCCAGTTGCGTCACTGGCTTTATGTTTTGCGCTTTAATCCTCATTTTCTGGACACCTATTTTAGTCTGAAAATCTTCAGTGGGACACAGCTACACACACATACACATAGTGGACACCTAGTCGCCGTGGATAGCAGCAATCAAGGTTAAATTCTGAACTGCCTAGACAAACCCTATAATGACTATGTCTACGCTGATTCGGCCGGTTCATTCTTAGCCATAAGAGTGATGAGCGAAAGAAAATGCCAAATTTTGCAACATCAGCTAACACAAAGAATAGCGCTCAGAACAGAAACCGAATAAAGCTGACAGATGAACTGGTAAAAGAACAACAAATGTGCCATTGAATAACACTAGCCACACACGGAAAGGTGTACGACGCGGTTGCGTATGCATCTACATCATGGTAGAATTGTATGCGACAAAGGCTAGTATACAAAGAAAAAACTAATCTTTATATACATATCATCCCCCATCTCAGTCAGAGAAATCACACACTTCTCTTTTATGACCACTTCCAACCTCGGAACTTACACAAGGTATATTTTTTCGGAAATACGGGGATTTCCTGGATAGGCGAGACTTTAGCATGAGCACCGCGGTCACCAAAAAGGCAACTGTAGAGAAGAGACTTGCGGTTCGTAGCATTTGAGCAACCAGCTATTCAAAAAGCAGAAGAGAGATCCTTCTAGAATAGACTGGTCTACAACTCGTGAACACTCCTGGGGGACTTGTGAGAAAGACAGGCACGCTATCAACGCTAGATTTGACATTTCTAACAGAAACAATAAGTCATCCAGTAACCGACTGATTGACGAGGAGCAAAGAGTTTTATCCTACCCTATCCATGTTACCTTCTTCATCACTTTAGCTTCCTTCCAGCCCTTTGCCCCTACACAACGGTTACGTGTTCTCAGGCCAAATTACACCCGCCTACAGAAAGCGTTTAAACTGGTGAAACACAAGTGGAACATACCAGTGCCGCAGCCTCTTCTGTGGCTTCCGTCACATTACCTTGCCATTCCCGCAAACATTTCTTAAGGCTTAGTAAGTGGTGACTTTAGCCTGATCGTTATTGTTTCCACTGTTGGCATGCAGCCTATTGGCACCAATTTAAGCTAAAACAGTCGCATTGCAACACTCAGGCACAGCCTTCGAGCATCTCTCCGTTATACACGGAAGTCACTTCTATAAGCTAATCTCAATCCAAGAGACCAGAATCATGGCCGAATGCAAACGGCCAAGAAAAAGCACTGGGCCCAGATGCCGCAAGTCCTCGCAAGCAGTACGCATAATTTCGCACAACCACAAAATGGTATTCAAATGCATTATCGATCAAATGCTCGCCAGCGGAGACCATCCTAAGCCTCGCAATACGTCACGTTTGGCAAGGAGATCCTTCGGTATACCGCCCTATAAGTGTACTCCCCTGTCTAATTAAAGCAGTTGAGCGCATTATCAACAGACAACTCGTACTAGAGCTATTACGACAAAAAGGCGCTGTCGCTAGTTTAGTAGCACGCTTTTTGAGCCCGAATTCCACACATTCAGCCATCAGCGGAGTGCCGAGAGCAAACTGGTCAAATTTGGTCACTATCGGGGTTCGGAGCGGCGACACCCCGGTAGATGACAACCGTGACTAGCGCACTAGTCCCCTAGACCATGCCGCCACAGAACAGATAGATACCCTAGGCAAGTGGCACCAGCTATGGAAGCATTCCAGCCGGGCCACCCCGGATATTGGATGAAATTAACACTCCCCAATCTCCAAACACGGTACAGCCTTCAAGATGGCTCACTCACTTACGCACCCGTACAGCTGCCAACGGGCTGCTTTCAGCAATTCTTGCACTGCATTGATAAAGCTTACTCCCTCGTATACAGTTTGAGGAGAGACTAACTATGCAACACACTGTTACGAACGCTGTGTCGTTTTCAAAAAAGGCGAGAGCTGCTGTCTCGGGACCTAATACTAGGAAGACCCCTTACAAGACAAGCCCGTGTGAAAGCCCTTCCCAGGTATCAGGAGCCCTGGTTGATGGTAAAAGGATTCGTAAAATTTGTCCCGGAAGCAAAAATAACCTTCGCTAAGGACATCTGGTTAAAGTTTAAGTGGTCAGGTGAAGTAATCTCGAAGTGACAGAACTGCGGCCACCCTCGAAATGTGACAAAGAATACAACTAAATATTAGTAAATTTGTGAGACCCCTACTGTCCTGGCTTTAATAATGACGCCCGGTATAAATCATGTGCTTAACCGGTTCATTTATATTTATATATATATATATATATATATATATATATAGTAATACGTCGTTATTTGACAAACAAAAGTGTGTGAAACGCGTATATGTTGAATATATGCACGCTGTCTTTGCAACGTTGCTTCCGGAGCTGGAGATAGAAATGTATTGTGGCGTCCTCCAAGCCACTAACGAGTTGAGTTTAAACTAAGCAATTATTTACGCTTAAATTAACAAGTTAAGTGTGATAAAAGTTGTAATGCATATATGCTTCAGTCGGAGAAGAGCGGTGATTTTGTGAATATTATACTCAAATTCGTTTAGCGCACATACAAAATATATATATATATATATCGTCGGATCTATTTTTGTACTATATATATATATATATATATATATATATATGACAGACTACGCCGTTATTTTACAAATGAAAAACTGCTAAACGCACTTATATTGAATTTATGTATTAACAACATGCGTTCGGTTTATAAGCGTGTGACGTCAACAAGGGTTGTTTTCTATTGTATTTTCTGCTCTTCAGCATATAAATTCCTATTGAATGTATCACGGTTCGACACTGCTGTGCTTTTTATGAGTACGAAATAATAGCCTTTATAGAGACCTTTTACGTTACTATCATAACGGACTTTTTATATATTGTATATATATATATATATATATATATATATATAGAAGAGTTGCCTCAACGAAGTGTAGGGACCCAATTCTAATTCAAAATCAGCTATAATAGGGTCACGTGGAAATGTGTAAACATGCATGAAATATTTGAGTATTATCTTTATTGCTCTCTAGGCAAAGGGAGCAATACATTGTTGTTAAAACTGCCTGCAAATACTTTTCCACTTAGTTGTTAGCGAGAAGTATTGCATCCAACAAGTTCAAAGATTCCTTGATGAAATTGAATAAGTCACATAAAGAGTCAATGTCGTCTATAAGTCCCAACACATACAGAGAAGGTGATGCTAGTATTTAAAAGATATATATATATATATGCATACGCAATCTCATTCACGTATAGCGTCAAAAGACACATTTTGGCGTTTCAATATCTGCAAGATGCCGCCCCGGTCTAGTGGCGGATGTCGATCCGGCCCAACCACCCCACCAACCCCCTCCGCTTCTGACGTCATTGGTCCAAATGCATGGCGATGAGCATCACCAAATCGTCCGATGAAGTTCCGACACAGTTTGGCGAAGTTGGCGGTAAATCATGTCGACAACGACGAAGAAGCCCACTTTGACCACAACTTCATCGTTGCTCGCGTCTTCTACATAGTGCAGGCTTGGTCTTTGTCAATCTTTCTCAATAGCCAAACAAAGTTCTGCGTTGGTGCATCGGCGATGATCAGCTGCCACCTTCCCCTTCCCATCAAAACACAGCCAGTCAGCCAGTCCATTGATGAATGCATGTCTGCACGGACGTGTTTCAACAATATCACAACTATTCTGCGCGATCAATCGAATTACTGTCTTTATTCCTGTCTTATTGGCGTCCTTTTTTCACCTTATTTCACAACTGGAAGCTATAGACACCTTACAATCGCCATACAGCACAACAGACCTTTAGTCCATATTAGAATTATATTTAATCGGGGTGATTTTAACTCTAGATCATCCTCCGTCCCCTACGGCCTTGGAATCGCGGTGAAACAACATCTCCAATGCACCGAGGGTCGGACATATGGACTGTCACAAGGTGAACAGCTTAAACGTTGTGATTTCTCGCAATAGTGGGCGATTACTATATTTTTTAGTTTTCTTTCTTTCGGGAGGCGATGTGATAGGTCGCACACCCGTACACCCGATGCGACTACCGGTATGAACGACCTCTGTGTTTTGTGTTATGGGAGGTTTGGCGCGCATACGCTTGATACATACGCTTGACAAGTGCTTGATGCCCATACATCACGAGCAGCTAGCGTGACGAGTGTGGGATTCACTAACCCACTAAACCCGTGTTCTTCCCCACCCCCTCAGGCTGGGTATTGCTCTGGAATTACTTGAAACACCGCGGGGGAGGCGTCTCCGCGCCATTATCCTTTTCTATACCTTCCCCATTTTCACGCACCACCGTGTAGGAGACCCCTAGGGCCCAACTGCTCACGACCGCCTCTCCTCCCGAGCAGCTCGTCTCGACCGTTGTATCGTTCGAACCTCTCCCTCCTGGCTTTTCCAGAGTCCTTTTGAGTGTCAAAACAGCGTCAAACTAAACTTCGTCGCCTTCTTCCACGCCTCCGCCGACGTCATCATGTTCTCGACGACCTCTGTATAGTAGAGAGGCCCCTCACAGAAGAAATGACAGCCGCATCCCGCGTGAGAGCAACGCAGAACGGTGTGCCAGATACAATCGCCTCTGTCTTGTCGAGTGCGAGCATAGGATGGTGGGTTTTCATCCACTCGTTTACCCGGGTCCAAGCTTTACTGACGGCGCTCTCTAAAGCTTTCTTGAGGAAAGCTTGAGACAAAAACATCGACATCATGATCCGCATCGAGCACCACCTGGACAACATTTCTCGTCTCGCCATCTTTTGCTTTCCGATCATCTGCTATGGGTGTTTCTGCATATGGTGCCGCTGTGTTGCCATTGCGACCTCAGCTGATTCGGCTGCTCGCGACCTTTCAAATTTATGCACCTACACCTGCACACATAGTATTCTACATACGTCTGAACTTCCGCTTAAGGTAACCACCCATATGCGTTGTCTCACAAACTTACCTAACTTACCCTTTATATTACACTTACTGTGTAACCGTGCCCACTACAGCTATAATCATTCGTGACACGGCTCCAACTAGCAGTAGTAACTGCAGATATCAAAACTACTGGATGTCGTGGAAGTAGCATTTGTTAATTAATAATGCATAGTCATTTATATTTGTGAGAGCAGCCGAAATCGTAAAGAGCTGTAGCCCCTTGGTGAAAGATGCCCCAGGCACCACGCGGCATCGTGTGCTGCGGTACCGCCGTTGAGTAGCCTATTAGATGCGACTCGGCGCAGACAAGGTGCAGACGCCCAGAAGGTAAGCTTTAACCCAAGCTTTTAATGTTTGTATAATAAATTTAAACGTTCATACAAGACAATTATATTTTTAGAGACACAAAATAAATTGACATGTTATGCCGTAAAGAGCTGCAGCCATATACCTACATTCTGCCTGAAATTAATACTTACACAGCTATATTAAAAACTGTGATTATAAATCGAAGATGGCACTCACTCTGGTTGTTGTTAGAAGTGACACATGCTCTGGCCTTTCTGCTAATAGAGTAAATGTGTAAAAAACACTCAACCCATAGCCACATTACTTGCGATAATAATGTGGTATTTTTAACGAACATTTCTGTTTGTAGAAACTTAAAACTCAAACATGTCAAAAAGCGTACTGCAGAAGAAGTTTCACATTTGTTTTGTTTTTCAAATAGTGGCCCCTTTATAAATACAAGTGCACCCCTTACTTGCAGGAATACTAGTTTTTCTTAATAATAAAATATTACAATCCTGTTCCTTGCTTTTTTAGGCTTTAAATTTAACTCATTCTAATGACTTTATCGCACAGAAGGTATATATATATATATATATATATATATACGTACCAACTTTAGATGGATGGTGCGTAAATAACTAAAGCAGGCATAATGGTATATATAACACTTTATTACTTTATATTTTTGTTTAACGTGTTGTACATTAACCAAAGCATTGCATTTTCATGTTTCTGAAGTGGTCTAGAATGTTTATCTTATCCTAGCGGTCAGTGTTTTGCTAGCTACTAGTTACGGAGTAACGTTATCAAAAGGAATCCATGCGCTAATACGGGCGCATATATATACAACTGTATCGTTTTGTGGTAGACACATTTCGTGCAGATATATGACTTAAAAAAATAAGGCAGGCACATTCTGCGGTCGCTGGATTCCAGCGCTTTTAGCTAAAAACTGTTTTATAAGCTATATTGCAGTGGTAAATGTTGAAATTCTATATATATATATATATATATATATATATATATACATACATATACATATATATATATATATATATATATATATATACGTAAAATTTGGAGACAGTTTACAATGTCTTTTCTAGTCTGTGTAATTCGGCCATGTATGAATGCAATCATTCCGACGAGAGAAAAACTGCAACACACCCTCTAATCTCGCACTGCACAGCGGGTCGATTGTGCCAAATCTAGGAATATGCATCACTCTCACTCACGGGCAATTCCCCTCTTTTTATGAAAATGTCCCCCTCATTCAAAAGGCAGTATGACGCACTACGTCGCTAATTTGCGCGCAAGGAAAATGTATTCAACACTTTGTTTACATTTTAGTGCTATGAATGTTCATTTATATAACTCTGTTATGTTAGCATTCTAAAGTAAACAATTGTCTCCCCGCCAACGTGTGGTCACGGGTCTCTAATCCAATAAACTAAACAAATATTACAGAATTCTAGGTGTACAGGGCCGCACACGAGGCTTCCGTTTTAACAATGTTTTCTTTATCTATATCTGTCTGACTCTCTCTCACTATATACACAAATAATTGTATATATATATATATACGTGACCCCTTTAGCAGCGGTCGTCATATTGAGCAATTAATCACGAAGGGTGCGTTTCCGAGGTTTGTCCTTCACTCAGCAGTTGTGTTCATTGGCTCACTGCTGCAACATGAGCATGGTAGTCAGTCAAGTTGGGACCGCTTGGAATGTTCCTTGTTGATGCATTGGGCAGAGCGGCGGCAGCGCAACAGCAATAGACTCTCAGAAGCAAGCAATTGTTTTTGATTTCATTGTTGTTGTTGTTGTTGTGGTTGTTGTTGTTGTTGTTGTTGTTGTTGTTGTAGTTGTTGTTGTTGTTGTTGTTGTTGTTGTTGTTGTGGTTGTTGTTGTGGTTGTTGTTGTTGCGGTTGTTGTTGTGGTTGTTGTTTTGGTTGTTAGTGTTACTGTTCTCGTCGTTCTTATGGCCTTCGTGTTGCAGTGGCTCGTGCACTACAGTTAAGTAAGTTATTCGTTAGTCCAATTGTGACGACCAACAACGAGAGCCACGACGCGAACGACGAATAGACGGTATATGTGCATACGGCGACGACGACGACGCGTCATTTAGTCACGGCACGTAACCGCTACGGTGGGGTAAATGGCTGACTCGTAAAAGAATCGCTGGCATTCCTCCTCAATAATCAGCCACTCCTCTAAATAACAATAATAATAATAAGAACAACTATAATAATACCGGTGATACACATAGGCAACATCATTTACATCGTCATCAACAATAACAACAGCAACAACGCCAGCTATAACCATCCGCACACTGCTTCTATTGCTGCTTTTGCTGTTACTGTTATCTGCATCAGCGTGGCGACCTTTTTGAAGCAAGCAATAATAATATACAAAGGACGAAGGACCGGCGTCAAGAACCACCACGACAACAACAACAACAACAGCAGCAACAACAAAAACAGCAACAACAACAACAACAGCATTACCAACAATAACAACAACAACCACAACAACAACACCAAAGACGAAAAGACCAGGCAGACGAATGAATGGCGACGATGTGTGGACATGATGACGTAAAGTAAATGCTAGCCTTGAACCAGTCGCAACTCCGCAGCACCACCTCCCTCCCTCCATCCCGTACGGTCCCGTGCCCGTTCTGGTCCGCCCCGCCCGGCCCGGTCAACATCGTCCAATCGCTCGCTAAATGATAACGCAAACGACAATAGCAAGTATAATACAGCAGCAGCAGCAGCAGCAACAACAACCACAACAACAACGATGAGACGAACCACAGCAACGAGAACAACAGCAGCGGTACTGCAACAACAAAAACAAGACGCAGCAGCGACAAGAAGAACAAGAACGTCATCTAGGATGGCAACAACAGCGGCGGTAGCGACAACAGCAACAACCAGCCAGAACAACAACCATAAGAACTATGACGGCAGCAACAACAACAACAACAACGAAAACGAGCGGGGCAAGAACAAATAAAACAATAACCAAGGCTACAACTACAACAACAACCACACCGATAACAAAGACAACAGTAACAACAACAACCATACCGATAACAAAGACAACAGTAACAACAACAGCACTACAGCTATTAACTAACCACAACAGCAGCGGCAGCAACAGCAACAACAACAGCAGCGGCAGCAACAGCAACAACAACAGCAGGAGCAACAACAACAAAACAACAACGACAGCAACAACGGTCGCAGCACCAGCAGCACGCGAAACGGAAGCACGTCCTAGTCCAGGGGGTTCGGCTTTCGTGGCTGGTCGTCGATGAATCACTAGTGGAAATGTAAATTGAAGCAACCAGTAGTAAAGGTGCTCAGATGAGCTGAATTTGATCAAGACGGCAAGAGAGCGGATGACAAAACAAACAAACAAACAAAAACAGAATGAAAATAGCCAGTGTGTGTCGTTGGCCCACCGATCCCACGGGGCATATTCGCCGTACTGCGGCGATGGCTGTTGGCGGCGACGTGACTCATCAGAAAACAACCTCTTTCCACGCCCCCCCCCCCCCCCACCCCCGACATGTTCACTCCTTTTGTTCTTTGCTACGCTTATCTCATCGCCGTAGCGTTGCGACGGCCGTTTGTTGTTGTTGCTGTTGTTGCCGTTATTGTTGTTGTTGTCGTTGTTGTTGTCGCTGTTATTTTTGTTGTTGTTATTGTTGTTGTTGTTGCTGTTGTTTTTGTTGTTGTTGCCGTTGTTGTTGTTGTCGCTTTTATTACCGTGACTGCTGCGGCGGTTGTTGTATTGCGGTTGCGACCGCTCGTGATGTTGTTGTTGTTGTTGCTGCTGTAAATTTTCTATCTATAATTTTGACAACATTCTCATCGTTGTTACTGTTGTTGTTGTTGTTATTGTTGCCATAGCGGCTAAGACTGTCGCTCACAGCTCTGATGCTAGTCAAGCTTCAAGCTGGTGGTGTCTTTTTTCTGCACGAGACGACTAGTTGTGACCTCGAGTGAGGCTGGCGGTGGATGGAGTTCGTTGTGACGGGTTGACACTGTGCACAAACGGGCCACGGGCCAAGATCAGCCGGGGTGTTTGGTGTTGGCGTGTCTGCTTTTCGTTCCATCGTGCTATTTGTCTGCTGGTATTTGTAGTTGGCTTCTTATAAGTTTAATCCAAATCTGCAAATGCAAAGAAACACAGTGTTCGACGGTTCGACGGGGCCGTCTGTGTCCACAGCGCCCCGAATCGTCGAATCGCCCAACAGCAACTTCTACCTAGCGCTAGCACGAAAAACAGAGAGAGAGAGAGCTCCCCACTCACAGGCACTCACTCAGAGCCATCACTTCATCTGCCTCCAGTTCGTTTTTTTCAAGCTGACCCTCAGCCAACATTTAACATCGACGGGACTACTCGCGCATTACTTCGTAAGACGGACCCCATAAGTACAATCGTGCAAAGGCGAGGTTTGAACCCGTCGTCACGGCCGTCGCATAGTGGCGATGCTATTAGACGGCGGTCAGCGAACACTGTTAATCGACCGCTGGTAGCTGGGTCGTCTGGTAACTCTTGCGGTGGTTTTTGTTCGTTTTTTTTTTGTGTGAAATATTTGTTACAGCCATTTTTCAAGAAAACCGCTTGCGCTCTAATTCGATGCAATTGCTGATGCTACCACAACACAAACGCGACGTCTCCCTGAAAACGGACGAAGCGGAATATGGCTGCGCCACGGCTGAAACGACCCACGATGTGGTGTGCAATAAGAGAGCAGATCAACGACAGATGACAACACTGAAAGAGGACAGTTAACCAATCTTGCATATTGTAAACATTCTCTGCCCGTATCAGCATATCGGCACAATTCATCGGGCACTGGCTGCCTCTGTAAATCAAAGAATAATTGTGTTTGCATACGTATACATTCGTACGCACAGGAACGTAGGTAAATGTACTATGCCGAAATTAGTATGCTTGAACACTCACACAAACATGTTCGATGGCATTGCCCCAACAGCACCAAAGTCCACTTCTTAGTATCCGTTTTTAGGCTTACAGTTTTTCAGCCGAGATTCAACACACATTTAGTGGGGAGAGGGGGCGGGGGGCTTCAGTCCAGGAAAAACACTTTTTTTAACATACAACCATTTTTTCGTTCGATGCCCTGTAGAGAGTATTAGCTGCCGATTGAATGCCGAACGACGGGACAATTTCGGCATGCGAGCACCCAATACTTCCTGCAGGGGAAAATTATGATACAAAATGCGTAAATACGCTGTGGTGGTAACAACGGGATTTCGATTCACCGCTGAAGGGTGGGGCTCTTGGCACCCCCTGTCCTGCCAACGCCGCTCGAATTAGCTAACATTGTGACTTTTATTGTGACGATGATCAATAGCAGTGAGATTATGCAGGCGATGTAAACTAAGATACCATTGAGTCATCTAACAATGGCTCGACCATGCTTGGGAACGTCCGTCTGTCGCAAGCAGCACGGCACGACAAAGAAGGCAACGTTTATTAGAGGTCATAATTGTATGATATATATACATATACATATATATATATATATATATATATATATATATATAGATATATATATATATATATATATATATATATATATATATATATATATAGATGTATATATATATATATATATATATATATATATATATATATATATATATATATATATATATATATGTATATATATATATATATATATATATATAAATATATTTATATATATATATATATATATATATACTTATGTATATATATGTATCGGCGGATGTCATAGAGATAGGTTGCAGCCCTGTTATTATGAGACACTAGTAAATACAGGTACTGACAGCTACGAATCGATGACACATCCTCATGACACAAAACATCTATCGACCGAGCTGACAATGAATTCCTTGCGCAAGCTCGGCTAATTATCAGCAGAGACGTGCGTTTATGTGTACCATTTTGTTAAGTAATACTCATTCTCATAAACAGCTCATGCTTTATACTTGAAAACATCAAGTAAGGTTTAAACTTAGAGTTAAACAATAGTTTCAGTTCGAATATGTAACATCTCTTACTCGAATCTGCGATCCAGTCGCCATCGAATGGTATCTTGGTTATTCACCCCATTTCGTTGCATTAGTATCATGATCACATTTAAATGGTGCCTATTTCCATGAGCCGTATATTAAGCTTACGGTCATGCATTTCCTAACTTTATCTATAATAAGATATCTATTCCGGTAAATATATATATAAATATATTTATATATATATCGGTAACGAAGAACGAACACAACGCTATTTCAGTACAATAATGTCGCTTGAAACGTAGAAAAACAAAGCAAAGTTACCTATTACAAATTTGAAAGCTTAAGATTATTGCGTACGTGTTGGTATATCTTCTAGTAGAATAATAAACAAGAACTATACGTATCTTACGTACGATATATTCTTGATTGTAACGACGTTATATCTATCTCCGTGCATTCAGGCACATGGCATTGATGTATTACGCATGCAAGTATGTCTTTTATGGTATTTTAGTTACTCCAATTAAACCTAAAACCGAGCTAAAGGCGACGAAATGATGCAACCGGATCCTCAGATCGTTCATTGCTAAAGATCCTAAACTCCACATCATTTTTTTAGTGCGTTTTATTGATAGAATGTGCGATGACCATGACTTCATTTGTTTTTCGTAAGGCTAATGCCCGTGTACGGGTTTGCCCTGATACAATCAAGCATCATCGACAAAGGAAGAATATATTAGGTATAAACACACGTGTGTTTTGTAACAAAATGTTTTGATATTTATGTCAAACCTATCCTGACGTATGTCTCTCAAGTGCGGTACCTCCATGAATGAGAAATATAGGCGACAAACGGAGGCATGTGAGAGAAGAAACTCACACGCCGAGTTTCTTATTGTTGTGACGTCCCGCACACGCAAATTGTTGTTAGAGATATCATAGTCACATTTAATGAATTAGACTGTACATTTACGAACTATGTTTTCTTTAGTGAGGTGTTCTGCAGTTTCTTTTTTAATTGCATACCCACGGCCACAAGCGAAAGGAACTTAGTTTTTTGATGTTATAACAAATTTCTGTATACGTAAATAAGGCGTGTATTCAAATTAAATGTGGAAGCTAGTGAGCAACATATTTTCTGTATGGCTTGTTTGTAACTCAACATGGCAATAGTAACATTACTACCTATCAAAGGGTGAATAAACCTGGCGATTAGTACTAAACATTTAAGAGCGACTATTCGAACACATACTGTAAAATATACATTTAAAAAAACAAAGAGTTTCTCGTTCAGGAGCAAATATGAATCTAATTGTACCGTGAAACCAATAAAGACCAGTTATTAACATAGTGAAAGTATATAAATCAAAAATTACATATAAATGCCATTATAAAGTTTTGGTACACCCCGGTACTGATCTGAATAGAAAGACTAGTGCAAACCCTAGTACTAGTGCAAATGTTTATTTTTGCTACTACCGGTTAAGACACGCCTGTGTTGGTTTAGATAGTTAGTATTTTAAACACGCGCGGAATTTAAATACGCCAAGCAGCTGCTGCACCTGCGCCACTGTGAAGCACCACAAAATGCTTCACAGTGGCGAGACCCAGGCAATGACGTAACCCAGAACCAATTGGAAGTTCAGTATACAATATGTGCAAGTATAACGGAAAACGTTGCCACGCTGAACCGTTCAATCCCATCGTTGGATGTCAAACGATTTGTGATAGAAAAATTGTGAAATATACGTGCGAATTCAATACGATAAGAAAAAGCAACGACGAAATCAATCGACGAATATGACGGATGATGTGTCGTCGAATGGTGCTCTGCCACAAATGGCCACCCTGAACGTAGCGACGATACTAAAGATATGGACATGAAAAAAACGCCAAAACACGTGAAAGGCTGTTTTTTTTTAAAGAAAGATGAGTAAAGGGCACAACATAATTTTCACCGTTGTCGATCGCGGAAATGTCCAGCAGTCCGGACGGGATGCATGCAATTTGCCATCAACGCTCTACACGTGCCGATACGGAGCATCATACCCCTGTCTAAGGACTATCCAGACTGACTCAGCGTGCTACGCTGCTATAAGCGAGCGCATCAATCTCAAACAAAATAGAACGACACCGGACAGCCAACGCTAACCTGGTACAGGTACACTGCAATTATTATATATTATTATTATGAGACACTAAAACCAATCAGCAAGGGAACCGAAGCATTTCTCAAAGATTTAAGTAAGCGAATTCAGGAGGTCACGAACAACCGAAGAGAGGGTCAATTCTTGAGGCAAGGGTTGTCCTTGGCCGTTTGCAGAGGGAACGCGGCATCTATTTTAGGCGCCATAAAGTAAACTAGTTATTTAAAAAAAACCTTTGCAATAATACGTTCAGACCTCACAACTGTAACATTATTATTATTATTATTATTATTATTATTATTATTATTATTATTATTATTATTATTATTATTATTATTTTGTCTATAGTCTTGCGGCTCGAATCGCGTCATTTCGGCATAGCGTATATATCCATTCTAAAGAGCAAGCTAAACAAGGACTACTGTATGTTGCCCTTTGACTCGAAAACTTGACACATAATATCAGGAAAACACGTTGATAGTGCTCAAGTGTTTTCCCACTTGTTTTTAGTTAAGCGTTATCTCAGCTTTCTAAAGCGACGAAATTTGTCATAGTTCATAAAATAAAAACACTGTTGAGTTTTAGAATATTGGATCTATCTTTCAGTAGGTGGTCGTGAGTTTAATTTCTCGGTGTAATGTCGGGACCGCTCAGCACCGAATTCGCTCGGTACCGCTATTGACGAAGAAGAAGAAGAAAAATGTACTTAGCTGATATGCCTGTGTTGAAGGTTTCATTTGTGTATATACATATGTATACTATCACTACGAGACAGAGCCAACTAATCTAGGTGCAAGTTCTGATTAAGAGTTTTAGTCACCGACAAAGAAGAGACGGTAAAAGTACAAATGTGTGTACAATGAGTGCAGCTATTACAATGTGTTTCCCTAACCGTTACCACTACAATAATAATAATAGACATTTTCCCCCTTTTTAACTAAATAAAGGTGCATTTGATTTGATTTGACATCAAAACATGCCCTTCTTTCAAGTGGCAGCATTGAACTACTACAGAAACAAAACGACCCATTTCATAAAAAAAACGCATTATAGTCGACGTTGGACTGGAACTGATTTTCCAAGCTAGCAGCTGCCGTATGACGATTACTGCAACAACGCATTGAGTCAATTATTAAGTTTTGGTTACAGCCCACTATTACTGGCGATCTGTACGTAGCTGCAGGTAAAACAATAAACGACACCAACGCCCGGTCGATGGCACCAGATAGTTTAAATGTTGGACCTTCGAACGCGTCAAGGGTAGATAAACATTCTCCAGTTCGGAGAATTCGTTCGCCATTCTGGCACTATGTGTTCCACAGCGTGGATGGATTCTTGCTGGCAACGGGTGTCGACAATTATCTTACCCACATTCTGAAAAAGAGCTCGTTCGCTACAAAAATTGATTGATAGCTGTTGCATGATGACTGCTACGATCGCTGCAATCACACATCAATATGTAATATGATAATAATAATAGTAGTAATAATAATAATAATAATAATAATAATAATAATAATAATAATAATAATAATAATAATAATAATAATAATAATAATAATAATAATAGTACACTAAAATTACTCTAAAACTGCTACTACTCAAGCTACAACTATGGAAATTAATATCATAGCTTCGCTATTGGGCTATATACTGGGGTGCATTTTATTAATTGCATTATTTGCGCGGTAATGTACATACCAGTATACTATACACTACAGATTTAAGGTACGATGCGAGAAGTAATGCTGAGATGAACGACTGTTGTGTGGTGTTCGGTAACGCTACTTAGATCTCATTTACGTTTCACCAGCAGTAGCAGCATCATAGTTCGCGTGCGAATTGATTCGACGCGTAAAAGTGTTTCAGCTTTTGGCTGGAGGGTTGTCAGCTATATAGCTCGCATCTGCTGTAATCGTCGAATTCGGAGCAATCGGTGTCAACATTGAGATCATTTTTGTAGACTGAGCATTTTT